>JALQPE010001433.1:0-16688 GCA_030407315.1 Asparagopsis taxiformis | reverse complement strand
GTATTTCACCAGTCCCGTAAAGCGCAGCGTGTGTCCGCCTTCGTGCAGCAGGGGATACGCTGGTGATAGGCAAAGCGGCTTTCGACGCCGTGGAACAGGGGATTGGTTTTATTGAACTCCGTGTTCAGGTCGTCGATGTCGCCCTCGCGAACCTCGCCGGTGCGCAGGTTGAAGCGCCAGCGGTAGTTGTTTGCCTCCAGGCGCATGTAGGCGAGCATGTGCGACAGTTCGCCCTGGTCCTCGTGGGCATCGGGCATGGGATTGACGGAGCGACAGCCGTCCATGATCACCCAGTCGCCGTCTTCCCAGCAATTGCTGACGTGCAGGATGTAACACGGCTCACACTCGAACCAGCGTACGTCCCCACCGCCATAGCGTGACGCCAGGCCGAAGGCGCGTGGGTATATCGCGATGGAACGTCAGCACGCGCATGTGATGGCGGCGCAGCACGTTCATGTCGTGGAAAAACGGCAGGTCATGCAGGATGACAAAGTTGTTGGTTGGTGAAGCCGATGTCGTGGGGCAGGCGCGGGCCGGGTAATTCCACTGCGGTCTCGTGTAGCAACTTCCCGCTGGCGTCAGCTACGCCATAGGTCATGTACGGGGGATCATCGCCGTAATCAAAGAACAGGAACTCACCGGTCTGCCAGTCGATTTTGGAGTGCGCCGACATGCGGCGGTGTCGGCGCCCGGCCACTTCAAGGGGGCAGCGTGTCGAGGGACTGGCCGTGCAGGGCACAGGGGTTGCCCGCGTTGTACCACAGAGAGATCAACTGATCGCGGTAGTACAGCAGGTCCGTATTCGACGTGTCCTTGATACCGAAGGGTGACACGCTGTAATCAAAGGGACCCATGACCCCCCGGCGAGATGGACTTGCCGGTGCGCTGCTCATCGGTCAGGGCATCGGTCTGGATCCAGCGATGCGGTACCCCGCTTGCCGTCGCGAAAGTAAAACGCCGTGCACCATGCCGTCGCCATCGAAGGGGTGGTAGCGATTTTTGGGTTGGTGGATCGGGTTGGGCCCTTGCGGAAGTAAGCGCCCTCCAGGTCGGCCGCAGCTCGCCTTCGACGTCCAGCCCATCAAGGCTGAGCTCGTGCACCGTGGGCGCGTAGGGTCCGTGCAGGTAGGGATTGTCGAGGCTATAGATCCACGAGGGAGCATCATCGAAATGGGTGGCTCCGCCGACGCATTGCTCGACGGTGGGGTAGTCCTGGGGCAGGCGCACAGCTTCCATGGTGGGTATCCTTCTTGTTCTGTCCATGGGGATGGGGAGGAGTATATCCTCAAGGTATGTTTATGCAAGTAACGGATCGGGCTCGATGACGGCGTGTACCAGTGGTTCAGGGTTGCTGCTGTCAGAGCAGCCTGCGTGGGTCCGGTCCCGTATTGCGCTGCTGTCAGGGCTGACCTAGACTTGGTCTATTAATAAAAGTAAGCCTGATTGCTCCGATGACCGTTGCCGAACTGCGCACCCGCCTGCGCCTGCCCGTTTTCCAGGCCCCCATGTTTCTCCAGTCCGGTCCAGACATGGTGATTGCCAGCTGCCAGGCGGGGATCGTCGGGAGTTTTTCCCTCGGTCAATGCCCGTTCCCTGGATGAGCTGGAAGCCTGGCTGGAGCAGATAAGCACAACGCTGACACCGCAGCAGGCACCCTGGGCCATCAACCTGATGATGCATCCGTCGACCCAGCGCCGCGATGCGGATCTTGCGCTGGCGGCGCGGTACCGTGCACCCATCGTGATTACGGCGCTGGGGAGTCCCCGCGATGCCGTGCAGCAGGTTCACGACTATGGCGGTCTGATACTGGCCGATGTGGTCAACCCGCGTTTTGCCGTGAAAGCCATTGCCGCAGGCGTCGATGGCCTGGTGTTGGTGGCCGCCGGCGCCGGTGGTCACACCGGGCAGCTGTCCGGTTTTGCCTTTGTCGAAGAAATCCGCCGACACTTTGGCGGGTTGCTTGTGCTCGGCGGCGGAATCAGCAGCGGGCGAGCGGTGTATGCCGCGAGGTGTTGGGGGCGGATTTTGCCTATATGGGCACGCGGTTTATTGCCAGCGCCGAGAGCATGGCGGACCCTGCCTACAAGCAAATGGTGGTGGACAGCGCCGGCATGGACATTGTCTGCTCCGATGCATTGACGGTGTAAAGGCAAACTGGTTGCGCGCCAGCCTCGAGGCGGCGGGCTACGACCCGGATCACATGCTGCCGCGGGAGGCATCGACATAACGGCGTCGGCGGGCGATGCCATACGCTGGCGTGACGTGTGGTCTGCGGGGCAGGGTGTCGTGCCATTGATGCCATACGGCCGATTGCCGATATCGTCGAGGAGCTATACCTGGGTTACGAACAGGCCAGAGGGCGAACCCATGACCCGCTTCGAACAGCGGGCGCACCGATCGCATCCAGAAGTACACCGACGCCGGGCTGTGGGGGAAGGACATGCTCCACGATCTGCTGGCGCGCAATGTCACCGCCACGCCGGAACGCGAGGCGGTGGTGGACCAGCCCAACAAGTCGGAACTCATGGGGGCAACGGCACAGCGCTGAGCCTTGCGCAGCTGGAGGCGGCGAGCAGCGCCACGGCGCACGAGCTCGCCCGCCGCGGTGTGGGCAGCGGCGACGCGGTCATCCTGCAGCTGCCCAATACCAGTGAACTGATCGTGCTGTACTACGCGCTGAGCAAGCTCGGCGCCATCATAGCGCCCATCGCCGTACTGTACGGGCAGCAGGAAATCACCCATTTCGCCCGCGAGCTGGACCCTGCGCCCTGATCACGGTGGATGAACTCCGGGTGCCCGCCTCGCCGAGCAGGCGCGGACCTGCCTGCCGGGCACGCCGGTCTGGAGCGTGACCGAGGACCTGGATGTGTTTGCCGGCAAGGACGATGAACCATCGCCCGAGCCCTGGGCACGGGATGCCAATCGCACCCTGACCATCGCCTGGACCTCGGGAACCACAGGCACGCCCAAGGGGGTGCCGCGCTCGCACAACATGTGGATGTGCCAGGGTCGCCTGACCTGCCACCCCATCGGGCTGCAGGACGGGATCGCTTGCTGTCGCCGTTTCCCATGATCAACATGGCGGCGCTGGGTGATTTCTGTTTCCGTCGGCGCTCAATAACTGCACGCTGGTGCTGCATCATCCGCTGGAAGTACCGCTCTATCTGCAGCAACTGCAGGACGAGCGCCATCAGCTATACGCTGGCGCCGCCGCCGTTGCTGAACCGCCTCGCGCAGCAGCCGGCGCTGTGGCAGGGCTTTGATTTCAGTGCTTTGCGGGCCATCGGCACCGGTTCTGTGCCCCTGTCACCCGCGATGATCGACACCTTCGAAACCCGGTTTGCGACGCCTATCCTGAATTTCTACGGGTCGAATGAGGGCGTCGGCCTTATCAGCACGCCCGAGACCGCGGCGAATCCCCAGCACCGGGCGGTGCTGTTTCCAAGGATCGGCGTCGAGGGGATTGCTTCGAGAGTTATGCACCCGATGTGCTGTTCACGAAGGTGGTGGATCCGGACACCGGCGAGAGGAGGTCAAGGAACCGGGTGTGCCGGGTGAGCTGTGCGTCGACGGCCCCGGCGTATTCGATGGCTATCACCATCACGACAATGCTGATGTGTTTACCGAAGACGGTTTTTTTCGCAGCGGCGATCTGGTGCAGATCGATCCCGACGAGCCCTCGCACTACCGTATCGTCGGCCGGTGCAAGGACATCATCAATCGCGGCGGCGTGAAGCTGTCCCCCGCTGAAATCGATGCGCAACTCGAGGGCATCCCCGGTCTCGCCGAGGCCGCGGCCTGTCCCGTTCGCGACGACGATCTGGGCGAGCGGGTGTGTGCCTGCGTCGTGCTCGCCGACGGTGCCGTACCGCCGGCGCTCGAGGACCTGCGCGCTCAGCTGACCGCCAGGGGACTGACCCGCTTCAAGCTGCCCGAGCGTCTGGAAATCTTCGATGCCCTGCCGCGCAATCCCCTGGGCAAAGTCGTACGCGGTGACCTGACCAGGAAGTAGCGGCGCGATGCAGCGCCGCTGACGAATCAGCATGAGGAAGAGAGCGTGACGGGAATTTACCTACTCGGCGGTGCGCAAACGGATTTCGCCCGCAATTGGGCCCGCGAGGGCCTGGACGTGTATGCGATGTTCCGCGAAACCCTCGAATCCGCGGTACAGGATGCCGCCATCGATCCGGCGCGCATTGAAGTGGGCCACGTCGGTAACTTTGTCGGTGACCTGTTCTGTGGGCAGGGCCTCATCAACGGCTTCTCGGGCACGTCTATCCGGAGCTGGCGGACCTGCCCACCAGCCGCCACGAAGCAGCCTGCGCGTCGGGGTCCATCGCCATGCTCTCGGCGATGCGTGATATCGAGGCGGGGCACTATGGTGTCGCGGCGGTGCTGGGCCTGGAGCTGATGCGCAATGTGGATGGCAAAACCGGCGCCGAATACCTCGGTGCCGCCACCTGGCACGGCGTGGAGAACACGGGTTGCGATTTTCCCTGCCGTTCATGTTCGACCGTATCGCCCAGGAGTACGACGCGCGCTACGGCCTGCGCCACGAGCACCTGGCGCGCATCGGCGAAATCAACTTTCAACAAACGCGCGCAGTAACCCCCATGCCCAGACGCGGGACTGGAGCTTTCCCGAGGGCTGCTTCTCTGAAGACGACAAGCTCAATCCGGTGATCGAGGGCTGCGTGCGCAAGCTCGATTGCGGCCAGATCACCGACGGCGCCGCCTGCGTGATCCTCGCCAACGAAGCGGTGGCCCGGGAGCACGCGGTGCGGCAGGGGCTGCGCCTGCAGGATATTCCGCGTATCAAGGGATGGGGGCACCGCAGTGCGCCCCTGCTGCTCGAGCGCAAGCTGGCCCTGAGCGCGGATCAGCCGTTGTTGTTCCCTCATGCTGCAAAAGCCATGCAGGAGGCGATAGGCCGCGCGGGCTTTACTGAGCTAGAGGACCTGGACGGCCTGGAGACCCACGATTGTTTCACCGTTACGGAGTACATGGCCATCGATCACTCCACCCTGACCGCCCCGGTGAGTCCTGGAAGGCGATCGAAGAAGGCGTGATCGAGAAGGACGGGCGCTTTTCCCATCAATCCCAGCGGTGGACTTATCGGCCTGGGCCATCCCGTGGGGGCTACCGGGGTTCGCATGGCCCTGGACTGTGCGCGGCAGGTCTCGGGACGCGCCGGTGCCATGCAGGTCGATGGTGCCGAGAACATGGTGACCTTCAACCTCGGGGTAGCACCACACCTGCGTCAGTCTGGTAGTTGGCGTGGGGGCATGAACGCCGCGCTGATCTACGCCGGGGTGCGCAGTCCCAGGGGCCGCGCGCGGCCCGATGGTGCGCTGGCCGGGGTGTCACCCCATGAACTGTTGCGGCAGCTTTACCGCGGATTGTGCGAACGCACGTCGCTGCAACCGGTCGATGTCGGCGAAGTCATCCTCGGTTGCGTAACGCAGCAGGGTGAGCAGGCGGCCACATCGCCCGCACCTCGCTGCTCTACGCCGGCTGGCCCACTACGGTGCCGGGCATGACGGTGCACCGCTTTGCTCGTCGAGCATCGATGCAGTGGCGCTGGCGGCAATGAAAATTCAGGTCGGCGTCATGGGCAGTGCCGTGGCTGGCGGCGTCGAAATGATGTCTCGCGTACCCATGCTGTCCGATGGGGCAAAGGTTTTTGCCGACGCCGAGTTTGCCCAGCGATGTCGCTCGCCCCTGATGGGCAGTGGGGCGGACCTGATCGCCAGTCTGCAGGACGTGAGCCGTGAACAGGCCGACGCGCTGGCTCTGCAAAGCCAGCAGCTTGCCGCGGCAGCGCAGCAGGCGGGGTATTTCGACGCGTCGATACTGCCGGGGCAGACGCCCGGGGGAATCGCGGACCGCGACGAGTGTATTCGTGGCCAGACCACGGCCGAAAGCCTGGCGGCCCTGCCGCCGGCCTTTGCCGAGCTGGGTGCCTCGGGGGTCGATGCGTTTCTGCTCAAGGAGTACCGCAGCTCGCTACGATCCGTCACATTCACACCGCGGGGAATTCCCGGCCATGGCCGACGCCGCGGCGTTACTGCTGCTGGGCAACGACGCATTGGGCGCGTCTTTGCAGGTCGCGCCTCGGGCTCGCGTGGCCCACAGCGTGACGGCGGGCGAGGATTCGCTACAGGTGCTGTCGGGCTGTATTCGGGCGACGGAATTGTTGTTGGAGAAAACGGGCCTGACGACGAGTGATGTGGATCTGTTTGAAATCCACGAGGCCTTCGCCGCCACCAGCGTGGTTGCCCGGCGTCGCCTGGGGCTTGGTGACGACAACTACAATGTGAACGGAGGCTGCATTGCCCTTGGACACCCCATGGGCGCGACCGGTGCGATTATGACCATCACGCTGCTGGACGAACTGGAGCGCCGGGGGACTGCGGCGCGGCATCGTCGCTGCGGCCGGAGCCGCGGGGTCGGGCAGCGCCTTGCTGATCGATCGCGACCTGGGCTGATCCTTACCCCGGCGCGCAGGTAGAAACAGGCGCGCATAAAAAAGACACCCGCAGGTGCCTTTTTCACGGACGGCGGTGTCCCGTCGCCCGAGTCGCTCAAAGCCCGGCGTTAACCGTGCTTTAAAGCGTTGTAGCGGAACTCAGACAGCGATTACGTTCTCTGCCTGGGGACCTTTCTGACCGTCGGCGACCGTGAATTCCACTTTCTGGCCGTCTGCGAGAGTACGGAAGCCGTCTCCCTTGATGGCGCTGAAGTGAACGAAAACATCGGGTCCGCCTTCCTGTTCAATGAAGCCGTAGCCTTTGGTTTCGTTAAACCACTTTACGGTACCGGTTACTGTCGACATACTTTTTTACCTTGAAATACACCTGTGCGGTTCCCTTTGCCGTTCCGGTCCATCATGGCCCGGGGTCTGGCGGTTGCCGCGTTGGCTGTTGCTTTGCCGGTTCGCGCGTCCTGCTATTGCGCAGTTACTCTCTGACACCCCTTGCTATTTACACCCTGGCTTTTTACACCTTGGCTTTTAAACCTGATCTGACCTGCCTGCGAAGACTCTGCACCCTGAGACGCGAAGGCCGCGGGTATAGGCTCGTTAGGACGGGAATGACGGCGGGGAAGTGACGATTTCTTGCTGTGCTGTATCTGTACTTAATCTGTGCTGATCTGTACCGAGCTGCTTGCCGTGCTATCCGGAATTACCTACTGCGTTATGCAGTCGTCTGAGTGTAGCACTCTGTCAGGTAATAAAATCGCTTTTGCCAATTTTTAATGGGAATCTTGCCGTTCTTTGTGGGACCTACTGCACCGGCAGAATCTTCATGATGTTGGTCGAGCCCGCTTCGCCGAGTACTTCGCCCCGCGTCAGAAGCAGGGAATCACCCTTGGCGAGGTAGTCGTTGTCGCGCAGGAATTCGATGGCGCGGGCCTCGACGCTGTCCGGATCAAAAGAGTCCGCATCGAAATACAGGGGCACCACGCCGCGGCAGAGGCTGAGGCGCGCGAGGGTGCGGGGCAGGTTGGACAGACTGAAGATCGGCAGACCCGAGCTCAGGCGTGACATCAGCAGCGGCGTGGTGCCGGACTCGGTCAGGCAGGCAATGCCCCGAACGTTGCTGTAGTGGTTGGCGGCGTAGATCGCCGACATGGCGAGGGTCTCTTGCGCGGTGGAGAACTGCCGGTCCAGGCGGTAGCGCGAGGTGCGCGCCACGGGGTGGCGTTCGGCACCCAGCGCGGCATCGGCCATGGCATTCACCACTTCAACCGGGTACTTGCCGACGGCCGTCTCTGCCGACAGCATCACGGCATCGGTTCCATCGAGCACCGCATTGGCCACGTCAAAGACTTCGGCGGGGGGGGCATGGAACTGCTGATCATGGACTCCATCATCTGCGTCGCCGTGATCACCAGGCGATCGCTGCGCCGGGCGCGGGCGATCAGTTCCTTCTGGATGCCGATCAGCTCGGCGTCCCCGACCTCTACGCCCAGGTCGCCCCGGGCGACCATCACGCCGTCCGATGCCTGCAGAATACCGTCGAGCACATCGTGGTCCGCCACGACTTCGGCGCGCTCGATCTTGGCGATGATCGCCGCGGTCAGGTCCTGTTGGCGCAGCAGTTGCCGGGCGTGTTCGATATCGGCCAGGCTCGATACAAACGAGACCCCACGTAGTCCGGGTCGACGCGACCGAGGGAGGCGATGTCTGCGAGATCTTTTTCGGTCAGCGCGGGCGCGGCGATGCCGCCGCCGAGCTTGTTGATGCCCTTGCGGGAGCTGAGGCGTCCGCCCACGGTCACGGTGCAGTCGACGGCGGCGGTTCCACGTCATCGACCCGCAGGCGGATGCGTCCATCATCCAGCAGCAGAATGTCGCCGCTGCACAGGCTTTCGAGCATGGGCAGATACGAAAAGCTCACCCCGCGCTGGTTGCCCTTGTCGTCGTCGATGGTGCTATCCAGGCGAAAGCGATCGCCGTCGCTGAGTTCCACAGAGCCGGAAGCGAAGCTGCTGATGCGAATTTTCGGGCCCTGCAGGTCCGCCAGAATGCCGACGTAGCAGCCCTGTAGTTGAGCCTGCTTGCGAACGCGTTCGGCGACGGCGGCATGGGCATCGATGCTGCCGTGACTGAAATTGAGTCGGAAGACGTTGACGCCGGCCTTGATCAGGCGGCCGATCGTGGTGGCGTCTTCGCTACCCGGGCCGATGGTGGCAACAATCTTGGTGCGGCGATTTACTCGTACAGTCACGTTGGTTTTGGCTCTTTCAGTCGTTGCAGGGCACGGCGGGGGCTCGCGGGCATGCCCGCACCACCAGATCCCAGGAGTTGTCGATCATGCGTTCGATTTCGCCGCGGGGCACGCTGCCGTCAAGGTATACCGTGTTTCCAGTGACGTTTGTTCATGTGGTAGCCCGGCACCACACCGGTGAAGATGTCGCGCAGCATCAGCGCTTCATCGGGGTCGCATTTGAGGTTCATGCTCGCCTGCCCCCGGGTGGTGCCCAGCGTGGCAAACATCTTGTCGCGCACCTTCATGACCGCGACATCGGGTCCGAAGGGATAGTCCTCCCACGCTTCGGGCTGCGAAAGAAGATAAGCGCGGGCGCCGTCGAGGTCCATGGATTCCTGTGCGTTGGTCGAAGTCGGGGCCGCTGACGACGCCCCCGCTGGTCACTCGGCGGGGTGGCGTTCTGGAGTTGCTCGCGGAATGCGCGGCTCTGGTCCGGAAAGTCCGTAAAGATACCATCCACGCCCAGCTGTGCGAACAGCATGTGGTGCAATGCGCTGAAACTTTCGATGCCTGGGGGCAGATCATCGGCGCGGGCGGTGTAGGATGGATCGCCAGGCCGCGGGCGTGGGCGGCCTCAGCAAGGCCCGAGCTGCTGATGTTGGCGCCTTTAATGCGGTACAACTGGGGAATCCACGGGCCGATGCCATCGGCATAGGTGGCCACGGTGTCCAGACCGGCGCTGGTGCGCATGGCGTTGTAATCCACACCACCGTCCTCGTGCCAGCTGTTTTCGCCGATGAGTTGGATCAGGGGAAGGGGGGTGCCCAGTTCATCCCGCAGGTAGCGCAACGCATCGGGTTCAAAGCTCTGCAGGAACACGCGATCGGCGGCCTGATCCCAGCCCGTGGCGCGCAGTACCTGCAATACGGCGGCGGGCAGGTCGAGGCCCTGGGCCGGTGAAAGGCGCTGCCCTTCATTTCGATGTGCAGTCCCGCCTGGTGTTGCTGAGTCTGGTTGAGACCGGTGATCAGACGGATCTCTTCTTCCAGGGTGGGGATAGGCAGAAACCCCGGGTTCGCCGGGAAGCGGTGGGGTAGACGGGCTCGCCGTCAGCGCCGCGCCGTTCGCCGGCGCGCAGGGTGCGCAGCTCCGCCAGCGTGAAGTCGATGGCGTAGAACCGACCGTCCTGCCGAGCGCGGCCGGGAAAACGCTCCGCGACGTCAGTGGTGGCATCCAGGTGGATGTCGTGCAGCACGATGGGCACGCCGTCGCGACTGAGCACCACATCCTGCTCTATGAAATCAGCGCCCTGGGCGTGCGCAAGGACCTTGGCCGGCAGCGTATGCTCCGGTAGGTAAGCGCTAGCGCCGCGGTGCGCAATGATCAGCGGGGACTGAGCCAGCACGGCCATCGCCTGCAAGGCCAGTACAGCGACCAGAACCCGCCGACGCACGCTCGGGCGTTATTTCTTGACCTGCATCTTGATGGACTTCTCGGTGGCGTCACCGTAGGGGGCAACATGCCGCCGAGCTTCGCCACGTTGAACCGCGGACTGGCGATACACGGACTTGCGTGGCTGAAGTTTCTGAAGCCCTCGTGGCCATGGTAGGCCCCCATACCGCTGGGGCCGACGCCGCCGAAGGGCAGCTCTTCCTGCAGCACGTGCATGATCACATCGTTGATACAGGCGCCTCCTGAGGTGATCCGCTTGAGCACGGCCTCTTCTTCGCTCTTGTTCTGACCGAAGTAGTAGGCCGCCAGGGGGCGGGGACGGCTGTTGACGTAGCTGATGGTCTCGTCGAAATCCTTGTAGGTGCGGATCGGCAGCAGGGGACCAAAGATTTCTTCTTCGAGCACCTTGCTGTCTTCCGGCGGATTGACAATGAGCGTCGGCGGAATCTTGTGCGTGCCCTGCTGGGCACCGAAATCCTCGTTCGCCGGATTGATGGGCGTCGCGGTACCGCCGCGCTGCACCAGGTCCTCGAGGTAACCGTTCAGGCGCTGGTAGTGGCGCTCATTCACGACCGAGGTGTACTCGGGGTTGTCCAGCAATTTGGGGTACATCTCGGCGGTAACGCTCTGAGGGCAGCGACCATGTCGTCGAGCTTTTCTTCGGGCACCAACAGGTAGTCGGGTGCCAGGCAGATCTGGCCGGCGTTCAGGGTCTTGCCGATCATGATGACGCTGCGCCGGCGACCTGCAGGTCCGTATCGCGCGAGATAATTACCGTGACTTACCACCGAGTTCCAGCGTGACCGGCACCAGGTTGCGTGCGGCTGCCGCCATGATGTGCCGGGCAATGCCGGTTGCACCGGTGAACAGCAGGTGGTCAAAGGCCAGGCCAGAAAACGCCTGACCAACTTCCGGGCCACCCGTGAAGATCGCGACTTCTTTTTCGTCCAGGCTTCGTTGACCATCTCGGCCATGACTTCAGACGTCGCGGGCGTGAATTCCGAGGGCTTGATCATGACCGGTTGCCCGCGGCGAGAATGCCGGCCAGCGGACCAAAGGTCAGATTGACGGGAAGTTCCAGGGTGAGATCACCCCAACCACGCCCAGGGGCTGGTACTCGATGGTGGAGCGGCCACCCAGCAGGTTCAGCGGGAAGATCGTGGGCGCTTCTCGCGGCGCATCCATTTGTCGACGTGCTTCAGCGCGTGCTTCATCGGCACGACGCTCGCCGCGACGTCGGTGAGCATCGTCACTTCGCGGGCGCGACAGCTGAAATCCGTATTCAGGGCATCGACCACCTTGTCTGGTACTTCAGCAACACATCGATACCGCGCGACAGGCGATCCTTGCGCGTGGCGGCGCTGACCTCGCCCGCCGCGATATGGTCTGCGCGCTGGGCTTCAAGTACGGACTGCATGTGGGTTTCGATGTCGCTGGCGGGTACGCCGGTGGTGGGTGCGTTCATGGAAGGGTTCCGTGCATCGTTATTCTGGGGAGCCAAGTATAGGCCCAGATTGGCGACTTTTTAACCATTTTTGCGTTGCTCGCGGGTGCAATTACGCAGCAGGGCCGGGTATCGCCTTGTCAGTGACGCACGGTGGGTGCTAGAAAGCCGCCATGAGTAACGTCGCCCCCGACACGCGAACACCGTCGCCCCCCTATGGCTACTCGCGCCCCTGCGATCTGGATCATGATCAGCAGATCGATGTTGTGGCGCGCTTTCACGCCAACAAAATCCGTCCGAACCGCATCGCCTATCGTATGGGTATAGACATTGCGCTCGTGGAGGCGCTGATCGCCGGCGAGGTGGAGCCCGAGCGGTTTACTGGCTGGTGGAGCGCTATCGTGGCCAGCGCTATCGTGACAGGATGCGCGATACCAGGGCCACCGAGGCCCGCAGCCGTTACGAGCTGCAGCGCAAGATCGAAGAAGAATACCAGCGGGAACGCACCCCGACCGCCAGCCCGCAGCGGTCCTGATTCAGGAGATTACGCATGAATTCCATCAAGCACTGGCTGATGCCGGCCCTGTTGTTGTGCCTTGTGGCCACGACAACCCCGGTCGCCGCTGCAGAAGAAGCGGCCGATGAGGCAGCCCCCCTTCCGGAGCTGATTAACGCGGTCAGCGAAGGCAGCGTACGCATCGACGGGCGCACCGTGGAGTACACGGCGACGGCGGGCACGCTCGAGATGAAGACGATGACGACAAGCCCATCGCCCACTTTGGCTACACCGCCTATGTGCGCAAGGGGGGCGACCGCACCACGCGGCCGATCCTGTTTGCGTATAACGGGGGCCGGGCTCCGCATCGATGTGGCTGCACATGGGCATTCTGGGACCGCAGCGCACGGTGGTCGATGACACGAAGTTCACCACCAAAGGGCCGTTCCGGCGCGTCGCAACGAATTTTTCGGTGCTCGACAAGGCCGATCTGGTGATGATCGACCCCGTGGGCACCGGTCTGTCGCGAGCCGTTGGCGAGGCCAAAGGCGAGGATTTCTGGGGCGTCGACAACGACATCAAGTCCGTATCGAACTTTATCGCCCGCTACGTATCAGACAACGGACGCTGGCAGTCACCCAAGTACCTGCTGGGTGAGAGCTACGGCGGAATCCGCTCCGGTGGCGTGGCCTACACGCTGCTCACCAGCCACAGCATTGCGCTCAACGGTGTGATCCTGGTGTCGCCCTACATGGACTTCATCGCGGGCAACGCGGGCATCAAGAACGACCTGCCCTACATCAATTACTTCACCACCTATGCCGCGACCGCGTGGTATCACAACGCCATCGACAACCGCCCGGATGACCTGCAGGCGTTCCTGGCCGAGGCGGATCGTTTCGCGCGGGAAGTACGCGCCGCTGTTGCTCAAGGGCCACCGCGCTACCGCGGAGGAGCGGAACGCGGTGCTGGCCGGCATGGAGCGTTTTACCGGCATCAGCGCCGACTACTGGGACCGCGCGGATCTGCGCATCGACGAGGCGCGCTTTGCCAAGGAGCTGCTGCGCGATGAGCGTCGTACCGTTGGGCGCATCGATTCCCGTTTTTCTGGCGATGCCATTGCCCTTAACAAGGAAACCTTCACCTACGATCCGTTCTTTCCCGCCGTTGGCCCCGCGTTCCTGGCGACGTTCAACGACTACTACCGCGAAGTGCTGGGCGTGAAGACGGACCGGCGCTACGTCAGCTCCGCGGGCCTTTACACCAACTGGGACCAGCGTCATTCGCAGCCGGGGCAGCATTACAAGGTACCCGTGGCCAACACGGCGGTGGATCTGGCCTACGCGATGACGCAGAACCCGCATATGCGCCTACTGGTGCAACAAGGCTACTACGATCTCGCGACCCCCTATGGGGCGACGCAGTATTTTCTGGATCACTTCGATCTAACACAGCGCTGCGCGAGAACATTACGCTGGAGCTCTACGAGGCGGGGCACATGATGTACCTGCATCCCGAATCCCTGGCCAAGTTCCGCCGTGATCTGGCGGCGTTTATCGACGGCTAGCGTCGCCTGTCTTAAAGGTGTCGGGCGCGTCAGGCGCGCGCCCGCCCCGCGACTGGCTCTCCTGGGCCCAGGCTATTCCTGCCCACAGACCCGGCGAAACCCCGCCGCAGTAAAGGGAATCATGTGGTCATACGCGGCCTGAAAGTCCGCACTGAGACACTTGCCCCGCGATAGTTTGTCGATACGCCCGGTGTTTGCCAGTGTCAGGGTCAGCGCCCCCGACAGGTTGTGGTAGCACCAGTACACGTCTTCGTCGCGGGCGCCGGGCAGGGCTTTGCGCAGGGCCTGGATGAACTCCTGCACCAGCTCGTCAAACAGCTGGGACATCATGCGCGGCCCCCAATAGGGCGAGTTGTTGAGGGTATCCGGATTAAGTGGTAGATGGAGCCCCTTGCTCCTTCGAACCCTTAACTCTTCCAGAAGGTTGATAGATCGACGCCGTAGTTTTTCTCAGGCTCGGGAAGACCCATGCTGTAGGTCATGGTGGCCTTGCCCAGGAAGGGGGATTCCTTGGTCTGCGGCACCTTCTTCTTGTGCTTGGTGGTGTAGAGCATCCGGGCCCGCATCACCTCGAATGAGTAGCCACGGCCATCGCGGTTCTTATCCTTGGCCAGCCGGTTGATTGACTCCGTGAAGGCGTTGGTGATCGGGATGTCGGTCTCGAAGTAGGTCAGCATCTCCTCATGCCAGCCACTGATAGCACTGACGAGATCTTTCCAGACCTCCTTTTGCCCCTGTGGGATGTCGTCAATCCAGGCAGTCAGCGCCTTCTCGGCGTCACGCCGGGTGTGGCGTCCCAGATGTGGAAGAACCGCTCCTTGTGCTCGTAGGCCGCCAAGAGCTGGGGGAATGCCCCTGTCCAGGTCTCCATGATGAGCCGTTCGCGATCTGAGACATCGTGAGCGCGCTTCAGCAGGATCTTCCGGTCACCCTTGAGGGTTCGGCGCTGGTTGGACGTCAGCTTTTCCTGAGCCCCTTGCGGACCTTTTCCAAGGCCTCGTTGGCCATTCGCACGACGTGGAACTTATCGACCACAATGCGAGCCTGCGGCAGCACCGCCTGGACAGCACGGCGGTAGGGTTTCCACATATCCATGCTGACGATCTCGACCTGGTGGCGCTCGGTCATGCTCATGAGGCGCCTCGTCACCGCGTCCTGCTGGCGACCGGGCAGCAGGTCCAGTAGGGTACGCTCCTCCAGGTTGGTCAGGATGCAGCGGTAGCGGCGGTTCAGGTACAGCTCGTCGATCCCCAGGCAGCGGGGTGTCTCGAAGCGATGCCAGGCTGCCAGGAACTCAGCCTTCTTCTTGAATATCTCGCGGACAGTCTTCTCGTCGAGGCCCGTGGTATCAGCCACGTAGGCGTAGGGGTGATTGAAGGCTTCCTTCTCGACGTGGTTGTAAAGCCTCCGCGTCATGCGGTGATCGTCTACCATTTCCGGAAGAGCTGGCCGGAACGTCCTTCCACACGCCCGGCAGGTGTAGCGGCGACGGACCACCCAGAGGGTGACCCGCCTTCCGTGGATGGGTAGGTCGCGATAGGCCACATCGCGCTTGCCGAACCTGACAAACTCACTCTCAACGCCGCATTCCTCGCAAGCTAGAGGCTCAGGAGCTTCGACCTGGTAGTGGAGATCATGCTCTTCCATCTTGGTGGCTAGGACGTGGTACTCGGGAAGGTGCAGGATGTTGTCAGGCAAGCTGGTCATGCAAACTTTCTTGTCGACATGGTCCATAGATGATTGCGACTCTTTGACCGCGTTGTTTTCTACGAACTGAAGGTGATTTACTCCCTTGGGTCTTCTGCTTCTCTGAGCCCTTCATGCAAATGACGCAATTAGCGGGCAAGTGATATTGCCTTGTTGTGCATGGCATCGGTCGACCATTTCGCTCAGCACCTTCTCAATTCTTTCAAGCCTGTCGATCTTCTCGCGAACGTCCCCTAACTTGTGCTCTGCGAGAGCACTGGCTTCTTGACAGTGGGCGCCATCTTCCAGCCGAAGTAGGTCACTGATCTCATCCAGACTAAAGCCCAGCTGCTGCGCCGTTTTCACGAACGTCAACCTGTCGATATCGGCGGCACTATAGCGTCGAATACCTCCGGGAGGTCGTTCGGGCTCCGATAATAGCCCTCGTCGCTGGTAATAGCGGATTGTCTCGACATTGACGCCGGCCGCCTTGGCCAGGCCGCCAATGGTCATGGTGTCCGCCACTTTATCTGCATGTCTCTTCATGATGCTTGACTCCGTACCAAGCTACGGAAGTAACCTTATCGTAGCTCCCCCCATCCCGAAAGGAGAATCGTCAATGCGGACACCTAAAACGGGGCGAGGGCCCCTGGCCGCCGGAGGAGTCGCGGCCCTCCTGGCCTCGGCGTGTTGCCTCGGCCCGCTGGTTCTGATCACGCTGGGCGTTTCCGGCGCCTGGATCAGCAATCTGGCGTCGCTGGAGCCCTATCGCCCGCTCTTTATCGGCGTCGCGCTGGTGGCGATGTTCTTCGCCTGGCGTCGCGTCTTTCGGCCAGTGGAAAAGTGCCAGCCGGGAGAGGTGTGTGCCGTGCCACGGGTCAGGACGGGCTACAAGGCGATCTTCTGGCTCGTATCGCTGCTGGTGCTAATCGCCCTGGTATTCCCCTACGTCTTGCCCTTGTTCTATTAAAAGGAGATCTACCATGAAAGCTCGTTTCGCCTTCATCGCGCTACTCGCCCTGCTCAGCACGCCCGCCTTAGCGGCCTTGCAGACCGTGAAGCTGTCGGTGCCGGGCATGACCTGTGCCGCCTGCCCGATCACCGTCAAGGCCGCCCTCAACAAGGTGGACGGCGTCTCGCAAGTCGACGTGAGCTACGCGGATCTCGAGGCCGTGGTCACCTTTGACGACGCCCGAAACGTCGGTGGAGGCATTGACCGAGGCCACCACCAACGCTGGGTATCCATCAACCCCGACATCCTCGCAAGCGGATCGAGAGTGATCATGAAGAATCCCAAGACCCTGCTGCGCGTGAGCGTGATCGGCACCGTC
>JALQPE010001432.1:0-12995 GCA_030407315.1 Asparagopsis taxiformis | reverse complement strand
TTCGGTTGGCCGCGGGCGGCGCGCCACTTCGCACAGATCGCGGCCGCGTTCGATCCCATCGGTCAAGCAGCCCGGCTGAGGCGGCCGATGCGGCCATCGCGGCCTCCGATGCCGCTTTGGCGAAGAAGCGCGCGGCCGAGCTCCAACCACCGTCCGACGATGGCGCAACGCTGCGCGAGTGGTTTCGCGAAGGGGGCGGCGGCTCTCTCTCCGCTCCGCTATCAGATGGGTCGTCGACGGTCCGATACGCGCCGGGTCGAGATCCTCGACGGCGAGTTCTCCGGCTGGCTGCCGAAGTTCGGCCTGCCGGCACTCAAGCAGGCCGCGATCCACGTGCACCTACCGAAGCCGGGGGCATCCGCGGGATTCTGCTTCGACATTGTGTCGGCGCACGATTTCGCGATCGCAGAACTCTCCCGCACGGAACGCAAGCTGGTTCTGACGGTGCAGCGCTGGCGCAACGGTCGCTGGACGCGTCTCGGCTACCGCGCCCTCGATGTCGTCGCCTGGCGCCACGGCGGCTGGTTCGATCTGACCCTCGAACAGATGCAGGACGGCTCGATCCAAGCGCGAGCCGGCGACGCGAGCCTGAGCCTCGAAAAGAAGAAGCTCACCGGCACCGGCCGCTACGGACTGATGGCGGGCGCGTTCACGAAGGAACCCACCACAATCGAGATCCGGGCGTTCCGGTTCACCCGGTAGAGCAACCACGGCCGCGACGTTGGTTCGGCAGGAAGCAGCACGTCGCATGATCTGCGAAGCTGCGATCGCCATGGTCCTGGCCATGGGCTCGCCCCCTGTGCGGGCAGGCCTCGACGACACATCCCAACCGGATACTCCCTCGGGGCAAGGTCCGCCAACGGTGGACGCTCGACAGTTCTCGGCGCCCGCCTTCCCGCGCTCCAGCGAACACCTGCCGCTATCGTCGCCACCGTGCCCCAGCTCACCACGACCGCCACGATCCTGCGCCGCTCGGACTTCCGGAGTCGAGTCGCATCGTGACCGTCGTCACGCGCGAGCATGGCCGGATCGCGGGGCTTGCGAAGGGCGCCACCGACCCGACTCGCCGTTCCTCGGGCGAATCGACTTCCTCAACGAGGTGCGGGCGACGTTCTCGCCCGATCGTGGCGGGCTGCGCCTGCTGGTGCGGGCGGAGCGATTCACGAGCGCCGCCACCTGCGGCAGCCGGAGCGGTTCGTCGCGGCGAGTCCCTGGCGCAGCTCGCGGACTTCGCGATGCCGGACGGCCGGCCCGATCCGCTGGCCTACGACCTGCTCGCGGGTGGGTTGACGCTGCTGGAACGTTGCCCGGCGGCGCGCCTGCCGCGCGTCGTGCTCGGACTCGAGCTGCGGCTGCTCGCCCATCTCGGCGCGCTGCCGGACCTCGATCACTGCTCGGAATGCGGCGCCGAACTCGGGAATCGCGCCTACCGAAACGATGGATCGCTGGCGTTCTTCTGCCGCGACCATGCCGAGGCGCCGCGGCAGGCCGTGGCGCCGAACGTGCTCGGGCTGCTGCGCTGGCTGCGCGCGGCCCCGGGGCGGGAATGGCCACACGGTCACGACGACGCCCCCCCCGGCTGGCCGCGGGGTTGCCGGGTGCGTGGCTGCGCGCCGCGACGGAGCTGCGCCCGCGCTGGCGACCGCTCATCTTCGCTTGACGCGTTCCGGCACGCCCTCGAACATCCCCGGATGCCGTCCGCGCCCCGCAACCCCTACCAGCCCGCCCGCGCGCGGGCCCTCGCGGCCGGCGCACTGGCAATCGTGGCGGGCGCCGCGCTCGGTGGTTGCGCCAGTGCGCCCGAGCCGCACCCGGATCCGGAAGGCGCGATCGCGACCGCCGAGCAGCAGCTGCAGGCCGGTGACGCGGCGGGCCGCGGTCGAGGTCCTGCAGGCCTTGGCGACCGAGACCCTGCCGTTCCGCCTCGCCGAACGCCACAGCTCGCGCCTCGGCGCGGCGCTCTACAACAGCGGCCAGGTCTGGGATGCGTTCCAGATCATCGAGCGCTTCCCCGAGAAGTTTCCGCACAGCGACCGCCGCGCGGCCGTCGCCGAGCTCGAAACCGCATCGGCAAGACGCTGCTCGAGAGCGGGCGTTCGTTCCTGTTCTTCTACTCCGAGCGCCGGGGCGGCCGCGCGGCGCTCGAACACCTGCTGACGCGCCATCCCGACAGCGCGCGCGTGCCCGACGCGCTGCGGCTGCTCGGCGACATGTCGTTCGAGGACGAGGACTACGTGCTCGCGCAGGAACGCTACCGCGATCTCATGCGGCGCTACCCGGATAGCGAATGGGTCGTCTACGCCCGTTTCCGCTACGCGATGAGCATCGTCGCGGGGCTGCAGGGGCCGGAATACGACCTCGACCAGATGCAGCACGCCAGCCGCGAACTCAGCGACTTCCTGTCCGGCCAGCCGGAGAACCCGGATTTCGTCGCCCAGGCCAGCCAAGCGCTCGAACGGCTACGCGAATGGCGCGCCGAGCGCCACCTGGTGATCGCGGCGTTCTACCAGCGCGTCGACAACCCCAAGGGCCATCGCCTGCACCTCGAGTACGCTGCCAACACCGAGTTCGCGGGCACGACCGCCCACGCCCGCGCCGTGGCCGAGCTCGCGGAGCTGGGCGCAGGCGCAACGAAAGCCGGCGAGCCCGGCTCCGGGAGCAGGACAGTGAGGCAGAACACCCGATCCATTGCCCAGGTGACCCTTCTGGCGGTCACGGCGTTGCTGGCCGCGGGCTGCGGCTACACCTGGGTAGCGGGCTCCACGGCTACGGCGTGCGCACGGTCGCACTGACGCTCGTGGCCAACGACTCGTTCCGGCAACGGCTCGAAGTCGAACTCGCAGCAGCGCTTGCGCGCGAACTACCGATCTCGACCGACCTCCGGCTCGCCTCCCGGGACCGCGCCGACGCCAGCCTCGAGGTGCGGATCACCGAGGCTCGCGAACGCACGCTCGTGCCCGGCACGACGCTCGCGCCGGTGCGGGAGGGCACGCTCGCCGCCGCCGTCACGATGCGCCTGATCGATGCCTCCGGCCAGGTTCTGATCGAACAGGTGCTGCTCGACCGCACCGAGTTCCGCAATCCGATCGGTGAGAACCTGACCAGCGCACGCGCCGAGCTCGTCAACGACATCGCCCGCAAGGTCACATTGGCTCTCGACGGCCACCTCGTGATCCCGAAGGCAGCCGACGGGCCACCGATCGCGGCCGCTGAAGCCCCGCCCTCCGTCCTCGCTCCGGTGCGCCGCCCTGGGCGCTGCTCTGGGGCGCCGCTCCGGGCGCCGGTTCCCTGGCAACGGAACCCGCCGCGACCTAGAGTAGCCTGTGCACCGCACACGCTGGCTCGCCGCGGCCCCCGAAGGCCCCCAAGGCTTGTTGACAAGGCGACTACGGGCACCGGCCGACCTTGGCCGATGAACCCTCGGCACGGATCGGGAGCGATCCGTCCCCACCATAGAATCCATGACGAACAACGAACCGAGGAACCGGCCGACGACGGCACCCGCGGGCGCAAGCCACGCGGCATGGGCGGAGTGATTCTGATCCTCGCCCTGCTGACCGCCCTGTTCCTGGTGGTCTCCAACGCGAGCAACGAGAGTCAGAGCACGGTCCACGCGTTCTACTCCCACCTGCTCAACGGCCGCGTCGAGAACCTCGCGCTCAGCAACGGCGTCGCGACGGCCGAGGTCCGACTCAACGACCAGAAGCAGAAGCTCGAGGTCGTCGTCCGCGAGTTCCTGAGCAACTCCAAGGAAGAGGAGATCAAGCTCTACAGCACGCTCGCTTCGCTCGAGCTCGACCGCACGCGTTACAACACGGAGGACGACCCAACCGCCGCAGGCCGGTTCGTCGAGGATCTCCAGAAGCGCGAGTTCCGCGCTCTGCGCGCGTTCCTCATCGAAGAGACGGAGGCGCAGCAACAAACCAGCGAGCGGCAGCCCGAGACCGCACCCGTGCGCGAAGCCGGCACCTACCTCACGGTGGCTGCTGCAGCGCGCCGACGGCCTCGAGTACGTGCGTCTCGACACGCCGCGGTCCGGCACCGAGCCGACGCTGCTCGATGTGACATTCGCGCTGCGCGACGCCAACGTGCCGGTCCGCGAGGAGCGCCTGCGCTCGGCTCCGAGTCCCGCATCACGGAACCGAACACCGCACTGATCTACGTGCTCAGCACCGTCGGCCCGTGGCTGCTCGTGCTGCTCATCGTCTGGTTCTTCATCCTGCGTCAGATGCGCTCGCCCGCGGCAGCGGTGGCGTGCTCAGCTTCGGCCGCAGCGCCGCGCCGCGCTCTACACGAAGGAGAACCGCACCAACGTGACGTTCGACGACGTCGCGGGCATGGAGGAGGCCAAGGCCGAGGTTCGCGAGATCATCGAGTTCCTCAAGAACCCCGCGAAGTTCGCGCGGCTCGGCGGTTTCGATCCCGCGCGGTGTGCTGCTCGTCGGTTCGCCCGGCAACCGGCAAGACGCTGCTCGCGAAGGCGATCGCGGGCGAGGCCGAGGTGCCGTTCTTCTCGATCTCGGGCAGCGACTTCGTCGAGATGTTCGTCGGCGTCGGCGCGAGCCGCGTGCGCGACCTCTTCAAGCAAGGCGCGGGAAGCCTCGCCTTGCCTCGTGGTGTCCTCGACGAGATCGACGCGGTCCGGTCGCAAGCGCGGCACGGGCATGGGCGGCGGGTCACGACGAGCGCGAGCAGACGCTCAACGCGATCTCGTCGAGATGGACGGCTTCGACTCCGACAAGGGCATCATCCTGATCGGCGCGACCAACCGCCCCGACGTGCTCGATCCGGCGCTGCTGCGCCCGGGCCGCTTCGACCGCCAGGTCGTCATCGACCGCCCCGACGTCAAGGGCCGCGAGGCGATCCTCAAGGTCCACGCGCGCAAGGTGAAGCTCGCGGGCTACGTCGACCTCAGCGTCACGGCGAAGGCGACGGCCGGATTCTCCGGCGCGGAACTCGCGGCGGTCATCAACGAGGCCGCGATCCTCGCCGCGATGAAGAACAAGGACGCAGTCGACATGCAGGACCTCGAAGAGGCCCGCGACCGCATCCGCTGGGGCCGCGAGAAGCGCAGCCGCGCGATCGAGGAAGAGGACAAGAAGATCACGGCGTACCACGAAGCGGGCCACGCGCTCGTTTCGATCCTCACAACCCGATCAGGACCCGGTGCACAAGGTCACGATCGTCTCGCGCGGGCGCGCGCTCGCGTGACGATGTCGCTGCCGGAGAAGGACGACTACAACCACTGGCGCAAGAAGCTCATGGGCCGCATCGCGGTCTGCTTCGGCGGCCGCGTCGCCGAGGACATCGTGTTCGGCGACATCTCCGCGGGCGCGCAGAACGACATCGAGCAGGCGACCAACCTCGCCCGGGTGATGGTCTGCGAGCTCGGCATGAGCGAGAAGGTCGGACCGATCAAGTACACCGAGGACGACGAGAATCCGTTCCTCGGCGGCGAGTTTCGGCTCGGCAACATCTCGCAGCGCACGCTCGAGCTCATCGACGACGAGGTGCGCGCGATCATCGATGAGCAGTACGGCACTGCCCGCCAGCTGCTCGTGGACAACCGCGAGAAACTCGAACTCGTCGCCCAGGCGCTACTCAAGCACGAGACGCTGAGCGGCGACGAGGTCGCGGCGATCCTGCGGGCGACGATCTCGTGGAGTTCCGCGAAGCCCAGCTGCGCCTGCAAAAGGCGCACAAGCCCAAGCGAGCGGAAGCCGCACCGGCCGAGGCCGGTGACGCGGAGACCGCCCCCGACTCCGGCAACAACGGCAACAAGCCCGACGTCGGGCTGTCAGGGGCCTGAGCGCCACGATGAACGCCGCGATCGCCTCACTTCTGCTCGCCGCCGACGTGAGCTGGGACGACGCGATCGATCTGGCCAAAATGGTGTTTCGAGGTCGCGGTCTTCGCGATCCTGATCTACACCGGGCTGCGGTTCATCCGCGAGACCCGCGGCTCGGGCGTCATCTACGGCATGACGCTGCTGCTGATTGGCACGGTCGTCGTGTGATCGTGATCCGCGTCTTCGATCTGCCGACCTCGCGCAGCTGTTCGACATGGTCGCCTCGTCGGTGCTCATCGCGCTCGTCGTCGTGTTCCAGCCCGAGATCCGCAAGGCGATCCTGCACCTCGGCGACGCGCCGATCTTCAACCGCTTCTTCCGCCACGAGAGCCGCATCGTGGCCGCGCCTCGTGCGGGCGATGGCGCGCATGAGCAAGGAACGCGTCGGCGCACTGATCGCGATCGAACGCGAAGCGTCGCTCGCCGAGCTCGCGGACAACGGCATCACGATCGACGCCGAGCTCACTCGTACCTGATCGAGTCGATTCTTCTTCCCGAAGAGTGCGCTGCACGACGGCGGCATCGTCGTGCGTGACGACCGCATCGTCGCCGCTCCTGCCTGTTCCCGCTCAGCCAGGACGACATCGACAAGCGGCTCGGCACGCGCCACCGCGCGGCGCTCGGATTGTCGGAGGAAACGGACGCCATCGTGCTCGTCGTCAGCGAAGAGACCGGTCGGATCTCGACCGCATCGGCGGCAAGCTCAACCATGACCTGACCATCGAGCAGCTCGAACACGAGCTCGCGGCCCTGCTGCACCTGGAGCAGGCCGCGTGACCGCGACGCTGCAGAGCCGGCGCAAGCGCACAATGCTCGCCGCGACGTTTGCCGACCCGTATCGCAAGCTCGCGGCGATCGCGCTCGCGCTCGGGCTCTGGTACTTCCTCAATGCGCAGATCACGCGCACGGCGAAGGTCGACCTGAACCTCGCCCTCGAAGCCGGGGGCAACAGCCTGCACGTCGATCTCGGCGACCCCAAGGTGCTGGGCACCGGCTTCTCCGCGGACGGCAAGCGATCCAGGGCGTGCAGATCACGTTCACGGGCCAGAGCGCCGCGGTCGACTTCGTCGAAGCCGGCGGCGAGCTCGGCGTGCGCGTCGAACTTCGCCAACATCTCGGAGTGGGGCGATCGCCCCTACGTGGAGTTCGAAGCAGTCGACCTGCTGATGCCAACGCGCCTGCGCGGCCCGAGCTCGCGATGGAACCCCGCTCGTCCGGGTCCACGTCGACCTCGAGGTCGAGTATCGCCTGCTGCTCGACCTCGAGCACCACATCGAGCTGCAGTTCGACGACGAGGCGGTGAAGGACCGACTGCAGCTAGAGACCCGCGAAGTTCGAACCGGACACCGCGCTCGTCACCGGCCCGAGCCGCGTGATCGCCGAGTTCAAGCGCGCTGTCGAGAACCGCCATGACGCCGTTCCTCGCGACGATCACGGCGAGCCCAAACGACCGCCGCCTGTCGGCGCCGATCCGCATTCCGTCGACGTGGCAACAGCGCGGCCTGAACTTCGCCGGCGCGAGTCTCAACCTGCGCGCCGAGCCCGAGACCGAACGCCGCGTGCTGAACGTCCCGCTCTACATCGACCACAGCTCGCTGCCCGAATCGCAGCGCGCGGCACCTTCAAGCCGAAAGATCCTAGCGAGACGCGGCAGGTCACGATCAAGGCCGCGGCGCCGTGCTGCGCGCTCTCGTCGGACCGCGGACCCAGGGCGCCGAGGCGCTCGATCAGTGGGCACGTGAGAACTTGCGCTTGATCGTGATGCTGCTGCCCGCCGATACGCTCACGACACACCGACCCGCGAAGCCACTCTCGTCCTGCTCGGCCCGCTGCGCAACCAGGCCGAGGCTTCGGACTACGCGCTGGCCGAGGATGTGCCGGTGCAGCTCGTTCGCACTCCATGACAAACGACGACCCGATCCGTTTCGGCACCGACGGCCTGCGTGGCCGCGCCGGTGATGCCCCCATGGACCCCGATACGATGCGCCGCGTCGGCGCCGCGCTCGGCGTATTGCTGCAGCGCACGGGCGGTGAACAGAAGCGCGTGGTCGTCGGCGACGACGGTCGCGACTCGGCGCCGTGGATCCTCGAGGCACTGGCCCAGGGCCTCGCCGCCGCCGAGGTCGCGATCACCGAGATCGCGCTGTGCACGACGCCAGCGCTCGCGTTCCTGACGCGGACCGAGCACTTCGACGCGGGCATCATGATCAGCAGCGTCGCACAACCCGGCACACGACAACGGCATCAAGATCTTCGCGGGCGACGGCAGCAAACTCGGCGACGCCGACGAACGCGAACTCGAACGGCTCGCGAGCGAACTACAGCCGGCGTCGGCAAAGACGCCGCGCATCAAACGCAATCCCGAGCTACTGCTGCGCTACGACGAACGGTTCGCGAACCAGTTTGGCGAACTCGACCTCACGGGTCGCCGCGTGGCCGTCGACGCGGCAAACGGCGGCGGCTCCGAACTCGCGCCGCCGAATTCTGCGCGCGTTCGGTGCGGAGGTCATCGAACTCGCGTGCGAGCCCGACGGTTTCAACATCAACGACGGCGTCGGCGCGCTGCACCCCGAACGCATGGCCGATGCGGTCAAAGAGCACGGTGTCGATCTCGGCATCTGCCTCGACGGCGACGGGATCGCGGCATCTTCGTCGACGAGCAGGGCACGGTGCGCGACGGCGACGACGTGATGTGCCTGTTCGGACTCGCACTGAAGCAGGCCGCCGGCTGCCCGGCGACGTGGTCACAGCCACCGTGATGAGCAATCTCGGCCTCCACAAGGCCTTGGCGAGCGCGATCTCCGCGTCGAGGTCACGCCGGTCGGCGACCGCAACGTCTGGCTGGCAATGCAGCAACACGGCGGTGCGGTCGGCGGCGAACAATCCGGGCACATCCTGTTCTCGGACAACGACCTCGTCGGCGACGGGCTCTACACGGCGATTCGCCTGCTCGAACTCACGACGAGCGACGCCCCCGTGTCTCGCAACGAAGTTCGCGGCTTTCACCGTTTTCCACAACGGCTCGTGAACGTCCCGTCGTGCGTAAGCCCGATCTTTCCACAGTGCCCGCGATCGCCGCCAAGGCGGCCGAGATCGAGCCACGCTGGGCGACGACGGGCGCCTCCTGCTGCGTTACTCCGGCACCGAACCGAAGTGCCGGGTCATGATCGAAGCCGCCGACGAGGCCCTGACCAACCGCCTCTGCGACGAGCTCGCGCGGTCGTAACCGCGGAACTCGGCACGTGATCGCGCTGGCGCTCTCGGGCAGCAACCCGACCGGCGAAGCGCCCTTCTCCTGCGCGCTGCGGATCGGGGAACGAATCCACGGCGCGACCTCGCCTGCCGGCCAGCGCGGCGACGTCGCGCGACTCGCGGCGGACCTGCTCGCGGCGCACGGATCGCGCCCGCCGAGGTCGACGAATTGCGGATCGATCTCGGCCCGGGGTCGTACACCGGGCTGCGCGTCGCGATCACCTTCGTGCGTTTTTTGACGCATTTCGGCAGCGCGCGCGCCCTCGCGTGCGACACGCTGGCGCTCGTCGCGACGGACGATCGCCGAGCCGCACGAGCGACTCCGGCCCGTGCTCGACGCGCGCCGCGGCCATTGGCACTGCGCCACGTTCGCAACGAACGGCCCGCAATGGCTGGTGCGCGACGAGGCCCGCGCCCTCTCGACCGAAGAACTGCTCACGAGCGTGAGTTCGGCCGACAAGTTCGTCGTGCCCCCCGGTCTCGATGCCACGATGCGAGACCGGCTCGCAGAGGCAGCGCCGGTCGTTACAAACGACGGGTGCGGTGGCCGAACGCTTGTTCGACGAACGCCTGCCGCTGCAGGAATGCAGCCCGAACGAGCTCGAGCCGCGCTATCTGATGGCGAGCTACGCCGAGTAGATCGGCGCGATCGAATCGACCGCCAAACCACCGATTCGAGGCCGAATTCAACCGTTCCGCTGCAGTCGAGGCGAGGCGGTCACGACCCCGTCGGTACAGAAGCAAGGCCCGATCAGCGCCTAACCGTGCGCTGACCGGGCCCTGAGGATCAATCGGCGGGTACGCCTTAGATATCCTGCGGACGCAGGGTCTTGCGGCGTTGGCGGCGCAGCGCTTCTCAGCGCCCTGGATCACCGCACGAACGTGCGCATCGAGCGCACCGTAGAACTCCGACGAGACGTTCACTTCCGAACCGAAGCCTTGTGCGCGCCTTCGAGATGATGAGATCGCCTGTGGCCTTCGCGGCCTTCTTCTTCTTCTTGGCAGCCATCGTATGTCTCTGAACGAGTGGTCTCCGTTCGCGCTAGAACCCGGCGAAGTGCCAAAGAACCGGCGAACTGGCGCGCAGTGTGACGCGAACGCCCGTGCAGTCAATCGAAAAAACCCCCGCAACGGGCCTCCAGGCCCGATTCCGGCCGATCTCGTGAAGAGCATCCCGGCCGGTTTCGCCTCTGACGTGACCGCGTTCACGAGCTACGATGACCCGCGGTCATGAGTTGGCGTCGCATCCTCGTGCTGTCGATCGTGTTCGTGCTCGCACTCGCGGGCACGACGTGGGCCGTGCTCCAGCGCTCGGACGCGGCGACCGACATGCTGCGTCGCAAACTCGATGCCGCGTTCGCAACTCCAGCAACCATCCGCGCCAGTGAGCTCGATCTGACCGCTGGCCGGCTCGTCGTGAGTGGCCTGGCATCGCGGATCCGACTCGACCCGAGACCAGCCTGGTGCAGGCCGAGCGCATCGACCTCGATGCCAGTTCGATCTCGGCGACCTTGTCGCCCTCCAGCGCGTCACGATCCACGGGCTCGCGATCGACCTCGGCAGCGACTTCCCACCATCGGCCAGATCTTTTCCCCAACCGCGGGCCAGAACGGCGGCGGCACGACTCGCCTGCCCGCCATCGACCTGACGGGCGGCAAGCTCCGGCTCGGCTGCACCCCCGGCGAAGCGCGATCGACATCGTGGATCTGGCGCTCTCGGCCACCCCGGTGGCCGGCCAGCCGAGCCGCTTCGCGCTCGCGGGTTCGGGCCAGGTCGTGGGTCTCGGCGCCACGGTGAAGCTCGCCGGCAGCGTGGACACGCGACGGGCGCCACGGACGTGCTCGCGACGATCCGCGACTGGCCACTGAGATCGACCTGCCTGGAGTGGCTCGAAGCCCGGCTCGATCTCGATGTCGGCAATCTGGACATCGCCGGCACGCTCGACGAACTCGAGATCGCGTTCCAGGTCACGCCGGCGGATGGCGCAAACGGCACCGCCACGCCAACGCAACGCCTGGAAGTCCGGGGCGCCGTGCGCGAGGCGCGCGTCGCGAGCGATCGACTACCCCGTCACCTGCGCTCGGCCACGATCACGTTTGCGGCGAGCAGTGACGCGGACGGCGAGCTCGCACTGCGCATCGAGCAGCGACGAACGGCGGCGGCCATCTCGATCTCGCCGCCGACCTGCGCCGCCTGCTGTCCGATTCGCCGAGCTTCACGGTGCGCGCGGACGGCCAGGATCTACAGATCGACGAAGACACGATCGCCGCTCTGCGGCTGTTCGACATCGGCCGCAACGTCGTCGACGCGCTCGAACCCGAGAAGGGCCGCGCCGACATCCGCCTCTACCTCGCCGATCCGCACCTGCCCGCGGGCATCGCCGAGTTCGACATGCGCGTCCGCGATGGCGAACTCGCCTACCACGGCTACGGCGACGTGAAGGATCGCATCGGGTTCGCGCTGCCGCTCGTCGACGCGAGCGGTACCGTGCGACTGCGTGACGGCATCGTCGAACTCGAGGACATAAGCGCGAAGATCGCCGCGTCCGCTGGCGGTGGCGATGTCACCCTCACGGGTCGCATCGACACGATGGCGGCAGCCGTGGAAAGTACGACGCTCGACATCGGCGCCACGGGCGTCGGATTCACCGACGAGCTGCGCACCGCGCTCGCGACCCTGCTCGGCGACGAAGGCGAGCTCTACGACAGCCTGGATCCGACCGGCCGGGCCGACGTCGATGTCACGATCCGCCCGATGTCCAAACTCGCGGGCGGCTACTCCGTCGCCATCCGACCACGCGGTGCGACCGTCAAGTGGAACGGCTTCCCTACCGCCTGCGCGAGATCCGCGGCGCCATCGCCGTACGCTTCGCCGACGCCGTCTTCGATCTCGAGGGCAAGAACCAGAAGGGCAGCGTCACCCTGCACGGGCCGCATCCCGCTGGCCGAACTCCCCGACAGCGAGCCCGAGGCCCTCGGGCTCCAGATCGCCGTCGACTCGAGGACCTCGTCATCGACGATGAGCTGCGGGTCGCCGTCGCGCGCCTCGCGCCCGGCATCGATCGCCCCTGGCAGAGCTTCCGCCCCAAGGGTCGCTGCAGTGGGTTCGTGCGGGCCTGGCAACCGCGGCGCGGCCCGGACGACGCGGAAGAGGAGCTGCGATTCGACCTGCGCCTCGACGTCGCGAACGTCGAGCTCGCGCTGCCCGTCGAACCCTGGTTCGCGCGCGATCTGTCGGGCCGACTGCTGCTCGGCGGCAGCGGCCGACAACCGCGCATCGACTTCGCGACGCGCTGCGTGGCCGCATCGATCACAGCAACGAGGTCACGACCGAACTCGCGATGCTCGGCCGCATCGAAGTACGCGAGCACGCCCGACAGCGATCTCTCACTCGTCGTGCGCGCCCTGCCGCTCGACGCCGACTCGGCCGCGCGCTCGAACGCCTGGGCGCCCTGGGCGAGGGCACCTGGGACTACCTGAAACCATCCGGCCATGTCGACCTCGTCTGCCGCCACCGCCTGACGCCCGGCGGCGAGCCCGCGCTCAACCTCGTCGTCCATCTGCTCGACGTCGGCTCCGACCTCGAAGTGTTTTGCCGCGGCCGGCGCGCAACATGACCGGTGAACTCCACGTCGAGAGCGGCACCGTCACGTTCGACGAGGTGCGGGCCAGCCTCGGCGACCGCGTCGTGCGTTGTCTCGACGGTTTCGATCTCCCGTGCCCCCGCGCCGGATGGCCGCACGCGCATCGCGTTCACGGTCAAAGCGAACGGCTTCCCGCTGAGTCGCGATCTCGCCAACCTATTCCCGGGCCCGCTGCGCCAGACGATCGCAGAGCGCGAGCTCTCCGGCACGGCGGACATCGACCACCTCGCCATGACGTTCGCCGTGCCAACG
>JALQPE010001430.1:0-17585 GCA_030407315.1 Asparagopsis taxiformis | reverse complement strand
AGGCGGGCCGTAGCACCGTCGTCCATCACGAAACCGTCTTCACGCAACATCACGCCGTACCGAATCCGCCGACGGTCAGCTTCTTCCAACCGTTAACATAGATGCGGTTCAAGAACTCGGCGGCGTCCGGCCCCTGAACCGCGATCTTACCCAGCGTTGATACATCGACCATGCCAACATGCTGCGGACGTGGGCGGCCTCCGGATATAAGAAGCGCGCATATCTTCACCTGACTCCGGATAAAACCAGGGCCGCATCCAAGCGCCGGCCTCGGTCATTACCGCGCTGTTTTCGCCGTGCCAGTCGTGAATGGTGGTGCGTCGCGTGGCACGAAAATGGCCGCCGGTTTCGTGGCCGCTAAAACACCGATGGAAATCGGTGTGAATGGCGGGCGGAAAAGTCGTGGCACCGACAACTGGAATGGGGCGGTCTCGCAATGCCGCAAGGCGCGCCAAAGCGTTAACATTGGATGTCTTGCCCTGATCGGTCGCCATCCCGGTCGTGGTGTAGCGTTTCAGGTGCTCCGGCGAGACGTAGCCTTCGCGATGGGCAAGATCGATGTCGGCGAGCGTTACGTCGTGTTGCAATCGACAAAGGCCTTGCCGGTGGGTTCACCCTTGGCCCGACTGCTAACCAGACTGGCGAGATTTCGCGCGTCCAGTCGTCGCCAGTGGCGGAGGCGGCGCTAGCGGACCGTCGCCAACTGGCCGGGCCGCACCCGTCTCGCCCGCTGCTCTCTCTCCTGCGGAGAATCCCTGCCGGATCGTTTCGTCAAGACCTTCCGCAGCAAGCACACCACCAGCGCAAGCATGGTTGGAAGAGCGTCCGGGACAGGCACGAAGCAATTCTTCAGGTCGTCGAAGACTGGCTTGTTCTGTCGTTGCTCCATAAATGGACTGTCGGCGACCACCCCCAGAAACAGCGATCAAATCGCAGGATATCGTGCGACCGACGCCGTCGCGCACCCGTCATCGCCGACAGGTGCGACCACAGCACCGGAAACGCGCGCCGCGCACCTTGGCCGAAAGAACAGCTTGACCGGTTTCCACCCGCGCCTCCCTGCTCCGTTATTGGTTTTGACAACCCTATCGGGGACGGATTGCCGAGTATCGACAACCGTCACGGCTGCTGGGGCGGATGCACAGCCGCGGCTAGCATCCACCGCGACCGCATAGGCCTGTCATTGTTGGTCGCCACGACCACTTTTTGACCGGCAAGAACCGCCTGTCTGTTTCAGATAACTCCGCACCGACCGGCCAGCATCGCCCGGCTTGTCGTTGCCGCCGAACACAAGCGGGCGTTCGATGGCGCCGGTCGCCAATATCGCCCGTTTAGTGCGGAGCTGAATGTATCGTTGCCGCGGTTGGTTTCTTTTCCGGGACCGGCGTGTGGTCCCAAAGCCGTTCCACGATGCCGTAGACATCATGGTCGTAGCGCCAACACCGTCGACCGGGTCAGGATGCGCACATTGTCCATACCAGCCAGTTCGGTCTGGACCGATGTCAGCCAGGTGTCGCTGTCAGCACCGACAGGCGACGCCAAGAAGCTGCCGCCCAGGTCTGTATCCTGTTCGGCCAAAACGACACGCGCTCCGGCACGGCCGGCCGACAACGCCGCCGCCAGACCGGCGGGACCGCCGCCGATCACAGGACGTCGCAAAACAGATTGACCTTTTCATACCGGTCCGGATCGCCGGCACGACGCCCGCCCCATGCCGGCGGCCTTGCGGATAAACCGTTCGCAGAACATCCAGAATCCGGTGCCTCGAAACGGACCGATAAAGGTCTTGTAATAAACCCAGCGCCGATGAATGGGGTTAGCAATCGATTGGCCGCTTGCACGTCAAACCGAACGTTCGGCCAGGCGTTCTGACCGTTGGCAATCAGCCCGTCATAAGCCTCGACCATCGTTGCCCTGGCGTTCGGTTCCCGACGAGCGCCGTCCCGCAGTCCGACCAACGCGTTTGGCTCCTCCACACCAGCGGCGACGATGCCGCGCGGCCTGTGATATTTGAAACTGCGCCCGACGATCGTATGACCCGCGGCAAGAAGCGCCGAGGCCAGCGTGTCGCCCTGATAGCCCGCTAACGGCCGGCCATCGAACGTCATGGCCAGCGGCTTCGACCGGTCGATCCGCCCCCCTTTGTCGAGACGCGTAGATGTCATCGGGCCGCCTCGCGCGCTAGCCGGCATTCGCCGATCTCGTGGGTTACGGTATCACGCTCCACTACCAACCTTGTCGGCATCCTTGGACGTGGTGCCAGTATTCGCGGTGCGATCCGCGCGGGTTGTCGCGAATAAAAACATAGTCGTGCCAGACCTGCGGATCGGTCTCGTCCATCGCCGGCCGTTTGACAGTGGCGTCGCCGCCATAGGTGAACTCCGTTTCGTCGCGTAAACCGCAAACAGGGCAAGCATTCTAAGCATGGCGTCTACCCATTAAGCGGCCTCAATGGGGCTTGCGGGAACGGACCCGCGCCCTTTTCGTCGATGTGACATCCGCGCGCGACCGGTCCAGAGTGAACGCCGCATTGTCGTCGTGCGGCCGATCGTTGGCGATGGTCCAGGCAAAGCACCAGCCGCTCGCCGGTGTCGCTTTGAAGCCGCCATAGCACCAGCCGCCATTCAAATAGAGGCCTTCGATTGGGGTTTTCGTAATGATGGGGCGACCCGTCCATCGTCATGTCCATGACACCCGCCCAATGGCGCAGGATCTTAAGCCGCGAAAGCGACGGGATCAGCGCCTTGGCGCTGGCCAAAGTGTGTTCGAAACAGCATGCCGCCGCGCTGGGCATACGAATTGTAACCGTCGAGATCACCGCCCATTACTAGACCGCCCTTGTCGGACTGGCTGATATAGAAATGCGCGCCGCCAAATGCGATGACCGTATCGATCAGCGGTTTGAGTGGTTCCGATACGAAGGCTTGCAACAGATGGGTTTCAATCGGCAGCCTCAAATCGGCCTTGGCCGCCAACCGTCCAGTGTGACCGGCGACCGCTATGCCGACCTTACCCGCACGGATCGGACCCTTGGTCGTATCCACGCCGACGATCCGGTCGCCGTCGCAGCAGAAAACCGACCACCTCACACTGCTGGACGATATCGACACCTTGGCGATCGGCCCCTCTCGCATAACCCCAGGCCACAGCATCGTGCCGGGCCGTACCAGCGCGGGATTGATAAAGGCCGCCATGAACGGGAAAACGCGCCTGCGGCGACGTATCGACGTACGGCAGCCGCTGGGCAATCGTGGCCCGGTCCAGCAGTTCGGCATCGATGCATTGGCCCGCATGACGTTGCCGCGCCTGCGCATCGCATCCATTTGGGCCGGCGAATGCACAGCGTGTATTGGCCGCGTTGCGAGAACATGACATTGAAGTTCAGGTCCCGGCTCAATTCTCCCAGAGCTTGACCGACCGTTCGTAGAAGGCGGTGTTGCCTTCGATCATGTAGTTGGACCGCACGATGGTCGTGTTGCGGCCGGTATTGCCGCCCCAAGCCAACCCTTTTCGATCACGGCGACGTTGGTGATGCCGTGTTCTTTTGCCAGATAATAGGCGGTCGCCAACCGTGGCCTCCGCCGCCGACAATTACGACATCATATTCTGGCTTCGGTGCGGGGTCGCGCCACGCCGGCCGCCAGCCGCGATTGCCGCGCAGGCCGTTGGCAATAACCGACAAAGCCGAATAGCGGCTCACTGACAAACACCGAACATGGAAGGATCACAGGCACCCGATCGCAATTCTAGGCCGTCAGACTGTATCAATCGCTACACTCTGTCAAACCTTGTTTTAAATGGATTTGGGCTTCTGGCCGTCACTCTTGCTTAGCATCAAAGATAGATGTAGCAATTGATACAGATCGCATCACAGCGAGTACCAATCATGGCCGCAATCATCGATCAGTTGCGTCGAAAAATTCCAGAACTGTCTCCGAAAATGGCGGCCGCGCCCGATACGCGGTCGACAATCCGGACGAGATAGCCTTTCAATCGATGCGCTCGGTGGCGCAAAAGTGCGGCGTCGCATCGCCGACAATGCTTCGGTTGGCGCGATCGATGAATTTTAAAAGCTATGAGGATTTCAAAATCGTCTTTCAGGGTCTGGTCGCAGGCGATGGGTTCCGGGCTCGCGCCAATATACTTCGAAGTCGCCAGACCGGCGATGGCGAGAGACCGCTTGTGGCGCGTATTGAGGAGGCCCTACCGACAATGTTCATCGCGCATTGACCCATTGCGATCCCGCTACTTTGAGATCGATGGCAGACGCCATTAGAACGGCCCGCACGACCTTCGTCCTCGGGTCCGGATCCATGCATGCCCTTGCGTCGCTCATGCACTTCCGGGTGGCATGGCCTTGCCCAATCTGCGCCTGCCGTCGGCAGGGGATTTGACGGCAGTCGAAACCGTGGTCGGCCGTTGGGTCCGACGATGCTGTCCTGGCCCTCGCCTTCGCGCCTTATGCCAAGAACACGGTCGATGCGATGGCCGTGGCGCGCGAACGGGGGGCAACGGTACTGGCGATAACGGATACCCATCACTCGCCGTTGCTGCGCTATGCCGACCACATCCTGTTTGCCGGAACGACCAGCCCGCACTATTACCCATCATTCGTTGCCGTGGTTGCCATTATCGAGGCGCTATTGGCAACGGTCGTGGTCGATGGCGGCCCCGAAATCCTGGATCGGATTACCGCAAGTCGAGCAGCTGCGCGAACGCAGCGACGCTTATCTGACTTAGTTCGCGCGGGCGAGGCACGAACTAAGCGTCTAGTTCTGCCATTGAACATCCAGCGGAATACCGATTGCCGCAGTTTCATGATTACGCTGACGGACAAGGGCTTTCAGGTCTTTGTCGCGGCGGTGACCGCGGACGTGCAGACACAAGCCAAGTGGGTCTCCGGGTTGCCGGACGACGAACTACGCGAACTGGATGGAATGCTTAAGAGCTTCCTGTCCGACTTCAAATCGGATTGAGCAGTCTGACTGGTTCGATCAAAACTGTTCATGCACAAGGAGGGCGCGTCGGTGCGTCGCGTCCCAAACATTGAAAGCCGCCTCCCAAACCGCGACTTTACCATCGCGAGCGTCCCAAATTCTGTTCCCTCCCGACCATGAATTTTCCAGTAAAGGCATCTTCCCACTCACCGTCCCAGAAAATGCCGACCATATTGCCATCGTGCATGCGCAGACGCTTGGTTAGCCGATAATCTTCTGGCGGGTAAATCGGCTTCAAGAAGTATCCGGAGCTTGTCTTTCCGCTGAATTCCGGCTGATCGGCAAATCGCACGACCACGTCTTCAGTGAAACCCGCCAACACGACGTCCGACGTTCCTGTTGCCGAAGGCTTCTCTACGCCTGCTACCATCTCAGGACGGCATCGCGCGACAGTGCGTTTTCTGACATCGTATCGATTCACCTTATTTAGTAAGAGAGCCGGAATTGGGCGTCGCTCCAGATCGGTGTCAATGTTGGCGTGGTCATTGCAATGCCGAACTAAAGGGCATGCTGGCTCTAGGTGATGCTTTGGATGGTCCCAGTTGCGGCCATTTCCTTCGAGCAGCGCACGGAAACCATGAGCATGTTTCGGATCCAGTTTTCGACGGCCAATGAAACATTCATGGGCGTATGCTCTTGTCGAATGATTTGCAATGTTAATCTGCCTTGGGCGCTAAAATTGACGAAGCTCTAGCAGTCCACCGCCATACCGCACTGTCTAAGAGAACTATTTCGAGCCTCCAGGCCATCCAATTCCGGACGAATGATCAAGTTATTTGAATTATACAACATGGTTTTGAACAAACGACTTGGCATATCTGTTGGCAACGGCCGCTCACCAACGGCGGCCGCGCAAGTCACAGCCCAACAGGAGGTCCACCAAATGGACATCAGATTCATCACCAAGCAGATTCATGCCTATCTCGATTACCCCGTCGCCATCGCCCTGATGGGGCTGCCCTTCCTGCTCGGTCTGGGTGCATCCAACCCGCTCGCCGTTTGGTTGTCGGTCGCTGTCGTGCGGCTGCGTTTGTCCTGACCCTTTGACCGACCACCAACTCGGCCTTCTTCGGATCTGACCTATTCATTTCATTTGCTGGTCGATGGTGTCGTCGGCCTGGTCTTTCTGGTTGCCCCCGTAGTGTTTGGCTTTTCTGCCTGGATGCCTGGTATTATTGGGTGCTCGGTATCTCGGTGATGATCGTGGTCGGGCTGCATAAGCCTGCCCCTTCAACCGTCGAGCAAATGGCCTAGCCGGGGCGGCGGACGGCTGGACCATCTTGTCCAGTCGTTCGGTTCCGGACTGTCTCATTTTAACTTCAAGGCTTACCCGTTCGCCCACCGCCTGGGTGGTTGCCATGAACACGCCAACACCAGCCACGGCCATGCCAACCCAGGCAAGCGGCGCATGATCTCGTCCAACATAATCCAAGCACCGGCAGCCGCAATGGGCGGCACGAGGAGAACAGCGCGGAGACTTTTGAAACGTCCCCGGCGCGGATCATAGCGAGCAGCAATCCGATAGAAATCAACGAATTTCCAACAATAAGGTAGGCTAACGATCCAATAAGCTGCCACGTCCAAACGACCTCCATCGTTTCGAACGCCACCATGAACGGGACCACGCCCACGAGACCCGCTGTAAATCCAACCAGATTGGCTGTAACCGGGTGTTGCGTGACGCCAAACCGTTTTTCCCAAAGTGACCCGCGGTGATCCCGATCAGCGCCAAAACCGCAAAGACAATTCCCAGTATCGACGGGGCTGCGATTTCCAGTCGGGCGATGATGACGATGACAGCGCCCGCGAGTCCCAGGGCCAGACCTATCCAACGGCGCCAACCGACGATCTCGCCACTCCAACGTGGGGCGATGAGGCCCACGAGAATAGGCTGCATTGCGAGGATCAGCGCCAATGTCCCGACCGACAGGCCGGCGGTGAAGGACATGTAGCACATGCCGAAATACGGGCCTGAAGCATGAATCCGACGATGATCAGATGCATCCATTCGGCACGCGATTTCGGCAGCGGCGGACGCAGGACGACGAACAGAGCCGCCATGATCGCGACGACACAGGCGAACCGAAGCACCAGGAATGTCATCGTTCGATGTAGCCAAGCCGAACTTGGCCGCGACATAACCGTTCGACCACAATACGAGAAAGATCCAAGGCGCAAAAACCAACCATGAAGGCGGATGGCGGGCGTCACGCTGATCTCATCCCTGCTCCGTGCAATGCCAGCCGGGCTCTATCCGTTCAGTCTGACGAGCCCGGCGGCTTGAGAGGTTTTCGCGAGATCCCGAGCGATCCGGCTATTTCTTCATATAGTCGGCGAAAGCCGCACCGTAATCGGGATGCCAGCGCGACAGGGCCGGTCGGTTCTCGGTGATGTCCTGGGCGGCCCACAAGATCCGCTTATTGTCCATATCGCGGGGACTTCGTTGTCCTCGCAAATAACGTAGAAGTCACCACGTCCGAGACCGGCGACAAGTTCGTCGATCACCTGTTCCGGCGCCCAGGATGCGGCCGGTTTTTCCGACACATGGACGCGGGTGAAGCCGGTGAAGGTGAAACCAGGAACCAGCAAGCGGCCGTGACCTGACATCCATCGTCGAGCGCAACTCGTGGGCGAGCTGTTCGGTGAAAACTTTCACGCCGGCCTTGGAGACATTGTAGGCGGCATTGCCCGGCGGGGTGGTGATGCCTTGCTTGGAACCGGTATTGACGATCACCGCGGGCTTACCGGCTTCGATCATCGACGTCCGAAAACCTGAGACCGTGGATCACCCCCCAAAGATTGACGTTCAACAGGCGCTGCCAAACGTCGAGATCGCCCAATGCTGTGCCGCGAGGCTCCATACCGGCATTGTTCATCAAAACGGACGCGGTCCCGAACCGGTCGCAACATCGTCGCGAAGGCGGACCAGTGCGTCTCGGTCGGACACATCCACCGCGACGGCCATGACATCCCGGTCGCCGTTCGCGGCTTTCTCGGCCACAACAGGCGCGGCTGCCATGACCGCACCTTCGTCGATGTCGGCAAGGCCAAACGCGCATCCCGAAACTGGCGAACCGCTCCGCGCGGCAAGGCCGATGCCGCTTGCCGCACCTGTTACGACAGCGGTGGCACCTGCGGTGAGTGCGGGATGGTCGCTCATGATTCAAGTCTCCTGTCGGGTGGTCGGTTTGGGCGGATCAGCCAACTTAGCGCAGCGCAGCTTCCACATTGCCGCCATCGACCGTCAAGATGTGTGCCGTCGTGCGTTCCGCCCAAGGCCAGACTGACGAAGCGTCGGCAACGTGCCGTGCCTCGACCTCACGGCCCAGAAGATTGCCGGCCATATAGGTGTCGGTGTCGACATCCCGCGCCTTGGCGCGTTTTTCGATCATGTCATCGGTCAGCAGACCCGACCGAATGCGGTCGGCATTGATGCCATTGACCCGGATGCCGTCGCCGCCCAGTTCCAACGCATATTGCCGGACCAGGAACATGGTCGACGCTTTAGGCAGGCCGTAGGCACCGAATTCTTTCCGGATTGACCGCCTGTTTCGATGCGTTGAATAGCAATGAGCCCCCGCGACTTGAAGCCGCATAAACCTTGGCTGCTTCCTGCGCATATGCTGATGAGCGAAAAAATTCAGTTCGAAGCTGCGGCGCAGAACAGCGTCGTCGAGGTCGATCATCGCGCCGCCCCAGGCCGCACCGGCATTGCTGACCAGAATGTCGATGCCGCCGAAACGCCGCACACAAGCGGCCAGGGCCTCCCCAGCAGACCCTTCTTTGGTCAGATCGACCGTACCATCCGCCGGCATCTTGGCCCAAAGCCGAGACAGCCTCTTCGAGCGCCGCCTCGTCATTGTCGACCAGGAAGATGTCAGCACCCTGGGCTTTGAAAGCCTGCGCCGTGGCCCGGCCGATCGCCCCTGCCCCGCCGGTTATCAGCCCACGCGGCCATTCAACGAAGGCGGCTTGCCCTTGCCCAGCTTGGCCTGTTCCAGCGACCAGTATTCGGTCTCGACAGGTCGAACTCCTTAATCGGGCGGAACGTATCGACGCTTTCCGCCATCTCGATGACCCGGATCTGCTGATCGCCGAGATCGGCGGCCACCCGCGCGGCCTTGGCGTTGGCGCCGATGCCGATCACGCCGAGCCGGGCACCCAGGCCAGGCCGGGGGTCGGATCCAGCATGGTTTTTGTATCGGCGACATTCGGCGCATTTCGGTCGAAATAGGCACGATAGACGTTCGCCCAATCGTCGATCGCGCGTTCGAGAGCGTCGCGATCACCCGCTGCTGCGGCCCCGTCCAACACCAGCGGCGGACTTTTCGTACGGATGACATGGTCCGGCGTAACGACGCCACGGGTCGACAGGTCCGCCATATCGTCACGGCGAGAATCCGGTCAAATAATCGGCCGACCGGACGTCGAGCACCGGCATTGGCGGGTCTTGCGGCTTGTCGCGCATCAGGGCACCGCGCAAGGCGGGCAAAAAGGCGCGACGGGTCCGTGCCGCCGGTGTCGTGACTGCGACAGTCGTCCTTCCGTTCTCGGCCAGATAGGCTTCGACCACATTGACCTGTTCGATCATCCGGCCGTACGCCTCGCGGCGGTATCGCCGAACGTGAAATGACGTGGTTGATCAACAGCATCCGGTGACGTCGGGATTGGCTTCATAGACTTCCGCTGCCACTTTCGACAGGCCGAAACCCGGCATGATGTAGGGCACCACCGCGACGCTATCGCCGAAAAGCTGGCGCACGATGTCCTCGGCCTGCGGCAGATTCGCCAGCGCCAGCATCGCTGTCGCATGGGTGTGGTCGATAAAAGGCGTGCGGCAGGAAGGCATGCAGCAGGGTTTCGACCGAGGGGTTTTGGCGACGTTGAGTCCAACAGGTTGCATCGCTGCTGGTTGACCATGTCCTCGTCCGACAGCCTGTCGAGTTCTCGCAGTTTCAGCAAAGGTGCCAGACGCACGCCCGGTAGACCGGGCGCTTCGATGGTGCCGAGGTCCCAGCCGCTGCCCTTAACGTGGAGGACCGGAATCTCATCACCCATCAGGTCCCGCCGCACGACTTTGCAGGACGTGTTGCCACCGCCATGCATGACCAGATCTGGATCGCCGCCGATTAAGCGGGAGGTATAGACCCGCAAGGCCAACGCCTGGTCGGCCGGATCGTCTCCCGCCGCGTCGACCAGTTTCTGTGCATCGTCATCGCGCCACCGGTCTTCGACCATGACAAAGTCCCTCACTCAAATTCAATTCTCTGCGGATCAGGTCGTCTACAGGCCATCTAGTATCCGGCGCAGGGCCAGCATGCCAGGATCGTCCAGTCCGACGCTCTTGTCGCCGAAGATCCGAGCCCGGCCGATCTCGGCCTTCTTGTCGCGGAACGCGTCCAAAGTTTTGTCCACCGCATCGGAGACCGCTGCCAGGACAACCTCTCCATTATCCAATCCTGCTGTCGCTTTCGCCGCGGCATCCAGCGGATCCAGCACCGTTTTTTGACCCAAGACGGCCTTGCCGCGCGCCATCATTGCCTTCGTCGCCCCATCCAATAGGGCGGAGACTTCGGACAGGCACTTCGGTTCGACCGCGACACGCCTTGGCCGCGCTCATCAAGCCGGTCGCCAGCAAGGTGCCATAGCTGGACCCGGAAATTCGCGTGAATGCCTGAGCGCAGGCCAGTAGTGCCATACCGACATCGTCGGGAAGATCGTCGACGACCTTCATGATCTCGCGCATGCCCCGCGTCATGGTGACGCCGAGGTCGCCGTCGCCCAGTTTTGCCGTCGGCGGTGTTGAGCTCGTCGGCGGAGGTTTTCCATGTGTCTGGCGATGCGCGTTAGGCCAATTCGCAGCGTCGGAGTATCGAGCGGCATGACCCGGCCTCAGACCGACCAGAACGCGCAGTGCGCCGGCGCATTGAGATAGGTTTCAAGCTCGTCGTCCAGCTGCCACAAGGTGATCGAGATCCCTGTCATCTCCATCGATGTGGCGTAGCGTCCGACCAGCGGCATGACAATCGACGCGCCGGCATCCTCGATCCGCTTTTTGACCACACGATACAGGATGTACAGCTCCTCCGGCGGGGTCGCGCCGAGCGAATTGACCAGCGGCGACACCCTATCGCCCTCGCCCAGCGGCTGATCGGTCAACAAGTGTCCATGATCTCCTCGGCGATGGCATCGGCACTGCGCAGCTTGCCGCGCCAAACGCCGGGCTCGCCATGGATGCCCATGCCCATCTCCATCTCGTCGTCGCCGATGTCGAAGGTCGGTTTGCCGGCTTGCGGCACCGTGCATGAGGACAGCGCCGCCCCCATCGACACACAGCTGTCGGCGGTTTTTTGGGCAATACGGGTTACCTCCTCCAAGCTTTTGCCATCCTCGGCAGCCGCACCGGCGATCTTGAAGGCATAGACCATGCCCGCGACACCGCGCCGCTTCTCCCGCTCCGACCGGGCGGCGGACGCAACGTCGTCAGCAAGCAACACGGTCGTACTGGCGACATCCTCCATCTCCAGCATATCGCCGGCCATATCGAAATTCATGATGTCGCCGCCGTAATTGCCGTAGAGCCGGAGAACACCCGGCCCCGCCATTGGCTGCCCGCATGGCTTCGGTCATCTGATCGACCGACGGCGAGGCGAACACGTCGCCAATGGCGCAGGCATCGAGCAAACCGCTGCCGACATAGCGGTGAAAATCGCAAATGGCCCGACCCGCCACCGGACACAATGCCGACCTTGCCCTGGGTTGGACCGGCGGCGCGCGCGATTACCCGCCATCGTCGCCCACTTGACGGTAGGTCTCCGGATGGGCGGCGCACAGCCTTCAAGCATCTCGTCGACATAACGGTACGGGTCGTTGAGAATTTCTTCACCGGACACTCCATAAAAGGTTTAAAAACATGGCTGCCGACCGGCATTGAAGCCGGCCAGCAGGCCAATGATGTGGCTAGGATCTTATCAGATCTGATAGCCGAGCGCGCGTGCCCCCAACAAGAAATTGTTGTACTGGGTGCGCTGATTGTCGATGCCAAGCCGTTGCACGATCTGGGTCCATTCCTCGGCCGCCTCGTCGAGGTGCCGCTGCGACGTCAGTTCGCCAACCACCGCGCGGGAGATGTTTCGGCCCAGCGCGTCGGCCAGTTCCGGCGTGCCTCCCAATAGAATTGCGGATAGCCGACTTCGACATTGGCCAGACCGCCATCCAAATGGTGCGGGCCGTTCGAACGTCTCGAAAATGCCGGCATTGGTCGGCCACAAATCATTGTCAGTGCCGCGTTGCGGATTTGGCGTGGTGTACAGCTCCGCCGCCGCATCGGTGTAGTGCGACGCACCGAACGGATCGGATCCGCAATACTCGTCGGCCACGATCTGATCGGAGATGTCGGATGCGACATGCGATAGAGATAATGGAACGCCGCGTCCTTGACGTCCTGGGGTGCCGCCGCTGGGATCGCGCCTGTGCGACACCAGAGCGAGATGGCTTTGTGGTTGATCGTACCGTCGGCCTGTTCCCACCCGGGGACGATGGCTGCACCTTGCTGCTCGGCAATTCCCGGCCCTGCTGCTGCACGGTGAACTCGGCCAGATCGATCCACCAGACCGACATCACGTCTGCGCCCGATTGCCAGCGCTGAATGGTCTGCGACAGATCCATTGATTCCGCACCGGGCGGTCCGAAACGGATTATCTCACGATACATGTCCAGGGCTTCGACCGCCGCCGGGTATTGATCTGCGGCGTCATGTTTTCGTCCGAAATAGTTAACGCCGTTGGACGCGGCAATATCCATCCAGAAGCCCCAGCCGAAGTTCGGCGGGTTGACGACCATCGAGGTGCCGTAAATCCCTGGTCGGACAATTCCTCGGTGAAGAATTGCGTTGCGTCGAGGAAGTCGGGCCAAGTGCGCGGCACTTCCAGTTCCCGCTGGAACCGTTGCGAGAAACGGCGCTGGAGATCGGGATCTTCGAAATGGTTCCGGCGATAATGCAGGATGTGGATATCGCCATCGAGCATGACGCCATACCGGTTGCCGTTCCACTTGGTATAGAACTCGCCATAGGCCGGCATCACCCAATCGAGATACTCGTTGGCGTCGTCGTAGCGCGCGAATACTCGTCCAGCGGCTCCAACTGCCCGGTCTCGGCAAACGCACCGAAGAAGAGCGACGGGAATTGGACCCAGTCGAAACGCGGCTGACGCGACAACAACTGAGGCAGAACGCGGCGACCGTATCGCCACCATCATACATTTCACGCCCGGCAATCGAGACGCCGGCATGTTCCTGGAAGTGCGGCGACGCCACAGCGGCGCGTGCAGCCAGTTGGAATCCTGGAAATAAGTCAGTTCGATATTGTTGAACTTGCCACCTGGCGGCGTCAGGAAGCTCATATCCTGCGCCCGCGCCCCGCGCCCTCCGAACAGGCCGGGACCGCCCGCAACAGCGCCGGCGCCAATCGCAGCGGACCGCATGAATTTGCGCCGCGTAAATCCGTTAGAATGCCCATCTCGTCCTCCCTCTGATATTGGCCTTAGACGGCCCCTAATTGTCGCTCCTAGGTCGATGACGTTCGACCCCGGATGCCTCAGTCTAACCGATGAAGTCCTCCGTATCCGGGTGAAATACCATAACGTCACGCGACCGATAGGACAGGGTAATCGTCTCCCCTCTCCGGCGGTAACGCTTGGCGGCACCATCGCGCGGAACTGAGCCTGCCCGTCCCGCATGCTCAAGATCGAATGCTCGCCCAGATACTCGTTGATGTCGATTTCGGCGGTGATCGCTTCCGCATCTTTGCCATTCGGCAGCCGAAGATTCTGCGGCCTTATGCCCAGCACGACACGGGTCAGCCGTCCCGTCGGACGGCGGGCCGCGCGCGCCTCGTCGGGATAAAAAACGATGTCCGCATCGTCGATGGCAAAGTGTAGACGGCCTTCGTGGTCCCGGACTTGGGCATGGAGAAAGTTTGTCGGCGGTTCGCCGATGAACCGGCAACGAACATGTTGCCGGTCGGTCGTACAGCGTGTCGCGGTCGTCGAACTGCTGCAGCTTGGCGTCGGACATCACCGCTACCCGGTCGGCCAGCGCCAAGGCCTCCATCTGGTCGTGGGTGACGTAGACAATGGTGCGCCCCAAACTCTGGGATGCGTTTCAATCGAACAGCATCTGGAACTTCAGATGGGCGTCCAAATGGCTCATCACCTCGTCCAGGATGAACACGGCAGGATCGCGGATCAGTGCGCGGCCCAAGGATACCCGCTGCTGCTGGCCACCAGAGAGCTGGCGCGGGTAAGAGTCCAAAATCGGCTCGATCCGCAATAGGCGCGCCACCTCGGCGATTTTTCTGCTTGGGTTTGCTTGTCGACGCCTTGACCTCAAGCGGGAAAGCCAGGTTTTTCTCGATGGTGAAGGTCGGGTACAACGCGTAGGTCTCAAACGCCATCGCCACATTGCGTTGTTCCGGCGTTCGGTCATTCACAGGTTGACCGTCGAAAGCGATGGTTCCGCCGGAGATGGTCTCAAGCCCGACAATCATGCGCAGCGTCGATGTTTTGCCGCAGCCGGACGGCCCCAGCAGAGCAATAAACTCGCCATCCTCGATGGCCAGATCGAGATCTTGGACGGCATGGACAGACCATGGCGCGATGGGTAGATCTTGTTGACCTTTTCCAGGGTGACACTTGCCATCGTTCAACCCTGTCCCAGCATCAGGTTGCGTCCCGACGTACGATCGAAATACAGAAAGTTCTCGTTGTTCAGTGCGATACGTACCGGTTGCCCGGAATCGTAAGTGGTCTTCCGGCGACGTAATGACCGTCAGTGTGTGGCCACCGACATTGGTGATCAGCACTCCGGTCGCGCCTAAGGCCTCGTAAACATCGACCGTGCCTTCCAATACTGGGTTGTCGTTTTGCGACTCCTCACGCAGCACGGATAGATGCTGCGGGCGCATGCCGATGAAATGTCGCCAACACCGCCGGCGCCCAGCGTTTGCGCATGGGCAGCGGCAACGGGAAACCGGATGTTCCCGCGGCGGCCCTGACAAAACATCATGTCATCGTCGGTTTCAACTGTGGCATCGAGCTCATTGATCGACGGCTGACCCAGCACCCGGGCGGCGAACAGGTCCGCCGGCTTTTCGAACACATCGCGCGGGCTGCCAATCTGAACCAGACCGCCACGCCCCATCACGCCGATTCTGTCGCCCAGAAGACAGCGCCTCGGAATAATCGTGGGTGACATAGACTGTCGCCACGCGGCGCAGATCTTCCAGCGTGTGAAACTGGCGCCGCAATTCATGTCGGATTTTGGCATCGAGATGGCTGATCGGTTCGTCGAGAAGGAAGACGTCGGGTTCCGCGACGAGAGTGCGTCCCAGTGCGGTGCGCTGTTTTTGCCCGCCCGACACTTCGTGGGGTCGGCGGTCCAGCAGATGGTCGATCTTCAACAGGCTGGCGACCCGGCTGACCGAACTTTTGATCTCGGCCGTCGGCAGGCGGCGCGCCCGCAACGGGCTGGCGATGTTTTCGAACACGGTCAGATGAGGATACAGCGCATAGCTTTCGAACGTCATCGCTACGCCGCGCCGATAGGGTTTGACCGATGTCACATCCTGGCCGCCGATCATCACCCTGCCGGCGTCCAGCCGTTCCAACCCGGCAATACACCGCAACAGAGTGGTCTTGCCGATACCCGACGGGCCGACGACAACAAAGAATTCCCCCTCCTCGACGCTGAAGGACAGCCGGTCGAGGACGGGGAAGTCCCAGCCCTTGCAGACCTCATCGAGGATCAGTCCAGCCACGCCGCCCTAACCTTTCACGACGCCGAGCGACAATCCGCGCACCATGTAGCGGCGCAGGATGATGAACAGCACCACCGAGGCAGCATGGCCACCAGCGAGAATGCCATGACGAAATTCCATAAGGTCTGGCTGCCGGCCACGAAAGTCGGAATATGAACCGGGAATGTCTTCACGGTCGTCCCGGTCAGCAGATTGGCGAACAGATATTCGTTCCAGGCAAAGATCCAGCACAGCATCGCGACCGAGATCATGCCGGGCACCACAAGCGGAAGCGTCACCTTGAAGAAGGCGCGGAACGGCGTGTAGCCGTCGAGATAGGCGGCCTCCTCCAGCTCTTTCGGCGCATCACGGAAGAACACCATCATCAGCCACGTCGCCAGCGGCAGGTTGAACACCAGGTAGAGCAGGATCAGCGTGATATAGCTGTCCGTTCCCCACGGCGTTGCATCGAACAGGAAGAAGATCGGGATCACGATCGCGACCGGCGGAACATGCGCTGCGACAGGATGAAAAATGCCAGGTTCTCGCCAAGGGCGCCGCGCAGATACCGGGCAAGGCGTAGCCGGCGAGCGTGCCGAGAACCAGGGACAGGACCGTGTTCAGCGACGCCACGATGATTGAATCGATCAGCGATTTCAGACTTCCGGGGTCGGCGAAAATACCGGAGAAATTGTCGAACCGCAGGGTCTCCGGCCAAAGGTCGGCACCATCCGGTTGATCTCCGCCACCGGTTTCAGCGCGGTGATAATCGCGAAATAGAGCGGGAACAGAGTGAAGACCAGCCAGATGCCAAGAAGGCCAAAACGACATACCGGACGATCCGGTGACTACGCTGCTGTGCGGACAGTGAGGTAGCCGTCATTCCGTCACCCCGGCATTGCGCATCACCCGTTTCAGATACTTCAGGAACAGGGTGATGATCAGCGCTGCACCGATGAAATGATGATGGCATAGCCAGCGGCGAGACCGACCTAATTCGCGGATGCCGGTCTGAAACGCGATATAGACCGGCAGTTCGCTGGATTGCGCGGGCCCGCCGGAGGTCATGACATAGACCTTGTCGACGAATTTATAGGCATCCATGAACCGCAGGATGAAGGCGATGGCGATGATCTCGCGCAGCATAGGCAAGGTCAGCCGGCGCAGCACCTGACCGGCGGACGCACCGTCGACCTTCGCCGCCTCATAGGACCGCCGGCGGCAGCGACACCCGGCCGGAGAAGACGATCAGCAAGGGCAGCGCGGTCCATTGCCAAGTGTCGGCGATCACCAGGGACCACAGCGACAAGTCGACCGAAAACCAGTCGATGCGCTGGGTACCTTCCAGCAGGCCGACATTCAGCAGGATGTGGTTCACGGCCCCGTTGGACGCCTGCAGCAAAAACCGCCACAGGATGCCGGTGATCGATGGCGGCAGCATCATGGGCAAAACCATGATGATCAGCAGCAAGACGCGCATCCAGCCGGTCTTCACCGCCTCGTATAGAATCAGGGCCAGGATCGTGCCCAGGATCACCTGCAGGCAGGCACCGAACGTTAGGTAGATCACCAGGTGCCACAAGCTGTTATGAAACCGTTCGGAGGTCAGGACCCGTTCGAAATTCTGGAAGCCGACCGACCTGCCAATCCCGGTTGAACAGACCCATCATGTCCGTCGTCATGGAACGCGTGGTAGAACATCCAGATCGTCGGATAGATGACGATCAGGACGATCACCAAGATGGGAATACCGACCATGACCGCCGGCACCCAGGCGGGCACCAGGTGAAAGC
>JALQPE010001429.1:0-15787 GCA_030407315.1 Asparagopsis taxiformis | reverse complement strand
CCAACCCCAACCCCAACCCCAACCCCAACCCCAACCCAACCCCAACCCCAACCCCTTGAAGTTAAAATTATATATAAGTTCTGAGTTTGTTTCTGATTATAAGCATCAGTTCTGATGAAGTCCGGATATCCATCTTTGATTGAATAGGAAAATTAAGAAGTAATAAAATCAGGAGTCTTGGAGGTGCTCAGCTAAGAGCAGGATAGCCTTGGCAGTCCTATCCACTGTTTTGGTGTTATTCATTTTCTTCCTGAGATTAGTGACTGTGAAATGATGTTCATCGATTTGGGTCTTCCTCTGCCTTGAGAAGGAGTCCTCGTGGAAGCTATCGTTGTAGAAGCTTTTGGGCTCTTTCTTTGAATTTTCAATGGCTGCCTCCAATAAGGCCTTCAGGAATGGGTTGTGCGAAGCATCACTGGGTACATCCTCCTTTGGCTTGACATCTTTATTGCATAAATTTTATTGGCCCTTCTTGGATTTGGGAGTGGGAGGTTTGTAAGTTGGCTGAGGAACCTTGAAAAGTTCGTTCGATTTGATCCTGTCGAGTCTGGATTTAATCATCTCTTTATTTATTATAGCACATGCCTAAATTTTGTCTCATAAGCTACAAATCCAAACAGTTACATGCAAAATCAAACTAGAATCACAGGAAGATAAGATAAACAGTTGAAATAGACTGATAGCTCCCTATATCTTAAATCAGAATTGAATTACTCAATAGCTTATTGCTCCATATATACAATGCCGAACCCTTTCAAATCAATAATGGTCTTGAAGTATTGTCGTGTAGTTATATTTGATTGTATGTTCTTTGATAGTACTGGGGTGATCAGCAGTGTTTTTCGACGAGGGAGGCGATGGTCTTTTTGATTTCTGACTTCTGCATTTCGCTGTTGGTTCTGATTCTTCTGACAGTTAATATATTCTGGGATTCCCTTCGTAAGTCTTCTTCGATGTCGAAGTGCCGTTCGCTGACTGTATCCGCTGTTTCCTCATTGATGAGGCAGTCGATCTTGGCTCTGAAGAAGGGGTTGTTTTTGTAGCTGTGGATGAACTTCTCCGGTTCGGTCACCATGGACTCAACTGGGAGTTCCAGACTACTCTTCTTCTTCAGCTTCCTGACTACTTCATCAGATCCCTCCTTGAAGAGACTCCTGGATGTTGCTCTCCTCTCCGGACTGCTCCCCTTTCTCATCCTGCCACCTCCTTTTCTAATTTCTAAATTTCAATTATAGTCTCACTCCGCACATAAATGAAATCAAACAGCAAAGGGCAACCAAACTTATAGGACATTGGAGCATTTGAGAATTTATTCCCGGGAAACGGTCAGTTGATAATGGACTTTCTGAAGATATTTCGGGTGAATGCAGTGGTAGTTGATTCAAAATCACTCAGTCTCCTTTAGAGTGCTCAGGAGGGTCTTCACTCTCTGTGCTGTGTCCTTCTTTCCTCTCTAATTTCTGTTCTGGATGGACCTGACTGTGCCTCCTCGATGTCTGATATTGCCCTCCTCCTATTCGCTGTCCGAGTAGGTCGTTTTCGAGGCGGTCTCTGAGAGACTGGACTCGCTGAGCATCTCATCCACTTTAGCCTTGAAGAAGGGGTCCTTCTTATAGTTGCTGAGGAAGGTCTCGGGTTCATCAATCAGCCTCTCAATCGGGATGTCGAAGCTCTGTTTTCTCTTCAGTTTCCTCTTGATCTCACTCGATGTGTCAGATAGAAGCATTGAACTGGCCTTGCCGAACATAACTATGAGGAATGCTCTTGCTGTTAAGATTTATCTCGAACTAATTCTTTATCAAAGCAATAAAGGCACCAGTAATTAACCAAGTGAAATAAAGGGAGTTTTCAAGGACTGCTGAAGAGTTACTGAGTGGAAACTCAACTGAATACAACCAGCATCAATATCATAGAAAATGGTATTAATCACATGCAATGTCTAAAATTAATCAATAAAAATTATGCTCAAAATATCTATACTTCATGGTTTCATCCGTTTGTTGACCTGCCTTTCGCCAACAACCCTATTTAATTTTATTTCTAAAGCCTGAAGACTCTATTGTTCTTCCATTCTGACAGGAACTACATTCTCTCATCCATCTGATCCTAGTTATTGGCGATTAACTGAAACATATACATTTAATGAAGGTTTGCAAGTTGTCGTTCCGATTCCCTTGCAAAGGAAATTTCGCTTAATTGACAGAATAGTTTTGAAAAAGTAGATAAGTAGATGAAGGTAGACTGGTCAATGGTGAACGATCTCAGCTTTGGAAGAAATACCCTTTGCAAATTCTCAATTGATTCCAATCGGCATTTTTAGAAGTATACAGTTTCGAGATCCACGAACCTAATATCTGATATTGTTTTTAACAGTGGATAGTCCTTTGGAAGATGAATGAATTAAATCTAGTCCAAGCCTGAAAGTTCAGAGACAAGGTGGCAGTAGTTCATCATTTAGTATTCCTGTGAATCCTTCTTCACCTGGAGAGAAGTCAGTTTGTTCCAATCAATTTTGGACTCCATATGCGCTGCCTTGAAGTCTTCCATTGTAGGTACTCTTTTGAATTGGATGCCCCCATATCGGAACACTTCCTTTCCCACATTGTCCTTGTATTCCTCTCCAGCTTTCACGACCCTCTGTCCTATTGTCCTAACTTTAAGACTTCAATCTTAATTAAATCTGACGTAGTTAAAGCCAAGAGCTACCAGCAAAAATATACTGGATCGAAACAGGAGTAAACTCCGATTGTAGACTGAAACTCTTCTCTATGTTAAGACTTGATTGGAAAAACTCCAAATATTAAAGAAAATGACTTAACAAAGAGGAAAGAAATACTCCAGCATTCCAAAGCAGATATGTTCAACAGAACGATTTCTCTTTTCGGAATCTAGAGCTGTTTCTGCCTTTCAATTGTTTCCAGCAAGTTGTATACTTATCGATAGCGGCCTTTATTTATTGTCCTCTGGTGAAATAACATTGATTTGTTTAAGGGAAGCCATGGATATAAGGGGGAAAGTGAAGATCGAAATTGACATTCCCAATGTCGGACACTGTACAAGAACTGTGGAAAACCACACCTATTTTAAATTAATTCTTCAATAATTGGCGAGTGAGGAGTTTAAAGAACTCTCAGACTGGTCTCTGGATTATGTATCTGTCAATAACTGCTTTGCTAAACAGTAGCTGACACTAATGAGTCGAGTTGACTCACTTTAGAGGGAGTAAAATGACCCTATCTATCGAGTATGGTTTTAAAACAAGTAACCCCCAAAAGAAACTCCAACATAAGATAAGACCTGTAACTTTATCATTCAGTGCGAGAATAGCTCAACTGAGCAAACCTTCAAAGGGGACAGCACGATTGGGGACCTCATATCGTCCTTTAAGTAAAGCACAGGCACTCTTGGTGAAACAGATGTTGATGTATATTTACAGTCAGATCTCTACCACACTCTGCCAGCCAATGAGAAGGTGTCCACTCTGCTCAGGTACCGGGAAAAGACCAAAATTAGATTGGTTAAGAAAGTTCTGGATTATTGCGAGACGAAGGTCGATCTAACAAAATAGGCCATGGTGAATGCCCAGCTAAAACTGTATCGGGATTATAAGGTAGCAGCAAAAAAAGGGACCACCAAAGAACTCCTTCAATAGAAAAAATAGGAACTCAAAGAAGAAATAGATGATTTAGCCAAGAAGTCTATTGAGGGCACCTGGAACTTCCTTCATAACAGATAGCTGTTCTCCCGAATTGGCAATAATGTTTCCACTTACTTAAGTGAAAGAATACCTTTAGGCCGAAAAATAGGGGAGTTTGCCAAGGGACTCAGATAATGATCGTATTCCAGTATTATTGGCCATCTAAGCGTGCCGCCTGATTTTTGTGTTGATACTTTTGATTTATTCTTAATAATAATACTTGTGAGGAGAAATGGAGTAAAGCGGAGTCACTGTCGAATTTTTGTTGGAAGGAGAATAATATTAGATACAAGTCGAACCCGAAGACAGCTTTAGATTTATTCTGAACTCGCTCGTTGATGTCCTTGATCATCTTTCAGAGCAGCATATCGAATAATTTCCAGTAGTCATTGATAGGAGATCTCTCAGATAACTGCCATTGGACAGTAAGGTAAATGAATTAACAAGGGGCAGTTAGGGTGAAATGTATACGATTGAGTTTCTTCGAAGGCCAGCCAAAAAGAACCCTGAGTCCTATCACGTTACACTCTAGTATTATGGCAGAAAGAACAAAGTAGTCTACAAGGATTATAAGACTGTACGAGAAATGATTGCTGATTTCAAGATAGATAATGGAATACCACCAGAAGAGCACATTCAGGCATACTCTCCCTTGTGTCAGAAATATTTCCTTCCAGACAGTTGGACAGTCGATGCAATCCCAATGACCGATAACTAGCTCCTAATCTAACTTATCAAGGAGATCCCCTAACCAGTGAAAATAACCAAGAAGGAAGAGCCAGTGACAATGGAGAAAGACACATGCATAGTCTGCTCCAACAACCCACTCTAAATGGTCAACACCGCCTGCTTCCATTTATGTGTTTGTAAGAGTGTTCAAAAAAGCTCAACAGGAAGTGCCCATTATGCAGAAAGACAGGGCACTTTACAAGAGTGCACAAACCATGATAAACATGATTATTTCAGAAGTTATGAAGAGCATTAGAGTCAATTAAGGAAGTGATTCGAAGTAGACGAACCTTTTTTCGAAATTGGAAGAGCTATAATCAATTCTTGGCCAGCATCTCGATTTAAGCGAAATACTTGTTTATAAAATGAAGTCAGAAGATGTTATTGCTGAAGTCGAAATTGAGACAGAAACCTACTAACTGAACCTAAATCCACAGTCGAGTTTCGAACGGGTTCTTCAGCGGCTTTGAAGGCTTCTGATAATCTGCCTGGGCTATTGCTCAGACACAAAGTATGGATTAAGAATCTCAGGCATTTCCAGTACCTCACACCTTCCGATACTCTCAGAAATCTAAAAGGGAACCATGAGAACAACAGGTATTATTTTAAGATTATCCTGGATTCTCCTGAGACCTACTATTTTACACTCTCTCACTATGGCATCAGGAGCAAAGTAAAGTACGGGAGCAACACTTCAGTTGGAAAAATGATCACAGATTTCAAGAACAGCATTGGTATCAAAGAATCGACTACCCTCCAGGCTTCTTTCGATCAGCACTCGAAATCTCTCCCACTCGATAGTCGTTTCAAAGTTCAAGATCTTTCTTCAGGAATTCATCGATACTAAATTAAACTAAAGGAGACCGCAAAGACAGACTCATCGATAAATCCAGAGGAAAGCGAAAGAAAAAAACCAATGCACATGAAAAAGGACACATGTATAGTATGCTTCAAGAATCCTCCTTAAATGGTTCATAATAAATGCTTTCATTACTGCGTCTGTGAAAAATGCTCATCAAAGTTGGAAAATAAGTGCGCATACTGCAGGGAAGAAGGAGAATACATGAGAGTATTCAAACCGTGATATAAATAATACGATTATTGTGGAGAATATTTTCATTGAGATTTAAAAAGAGCGCCGTCTTAAAGAATAATCATATATACTTCCGAGATAGAACATAAGAGGAGATCAGTTTCTGCTTAACTGGTGAAAGTCTGCACCAAAACATAAATGTCACTGATTTTTTTTGTCTTATTTGATAGCAACCCAACAAAACTATATTTAAACAGTATCAGACAGAACTGAAATTCGCTTATTGAAAAGAAGACTTCCTCTACATTACTACTTAGTTCCATAAGGCAGCATTAATTGTCGTTAAGCGTTCTGTAGACTAATTCCTTCATAAGTTAAATACAAATAACCTTACAGTGAATCACATTAAATTAAAATAATGGCAATGGGAACTCAAGTAGATCTTGTAGTATATCTTGGCAACAGGATCTCATATGAGATAGTAGTTCCAAAATATGCAAATTTCAAACAAGTTCTTCAAGAATCAATCAAAGAAATTGCATAGCTTTCAGACTGGTCGTTCGATCATGTTCAAGTCAAGAATCCTTATGGCAATTAGGAACTCACTCTTCTGAACCGAGTAGAAAATTTAGTAAGGGACAACTAATAAGATCCATATATGGTTTGGTTCCTCAACAAAACACCTCAAAAGTAAAATATCCACCTAACCCAGGTCCTATACCTTCACTCTATGCCATGGCTAAGCTCAGCTAGAAAGAACCTTTAAGAAGGAAGCTACAATTGGCGACGTAATTAGTTCTTTTAGGAAAATGTCACAAACATTGGAAATAACCGATGTTATTGCCTCACTACCATCTGATCCTAATCGAGAACTCCCAATTCATGAGAGTGTTTCAACTATCGCCAGCTATTCTGGAACCACGAAAATCAAACTGACTAAAAAGGTCGAAGTCGTTGCTCAATCGTCAAATTAAATTGGTTTTAACCCTTTAGTTCAATGTCAACTTCAAACCTATGGACGTCCAATCATCATTGATTTTAAATAAGAAGAACAGAAACCAGAAATAAATACTGAAAAACATGATGAAAAAGCTACCCTTGGAGAGCAACTTCGATAAAAAGGGGCTTTGTTAAAAGAGGAGGTTCAAGATCTCGGAAAGGCTTGTGTTGAAGGTGTTTGGAAAAAAATGCACGATAAACAGACCTATTCCCGTATTGGGAAGTTTCTTGTCGGGAAACTTCTTATTGGCCCTAAAATTGAAGAGATTAAGAAGCAGTTTATGTAATGATCCAATTCATCTATTATTTGGTCATTTAAATATTGGGCAGCGATATAAGATTCTAAAAGAATCATTTCTAACTAGGCCTCCTAGCAGGGAAGTTTTTCTCAGCATGAAGCTCTCTTCCTCAAAGGTGCAAGGAGGTCGATCAACCTCTAGTTTATGACAGTATCCTCTTTCTGTTTTAGAATCCTGATCTTAGATAATGAGAGGTGCTGGTCTTCCCGAAGTTCTTCTGTTTCGTCCGAAACTCTTGATTTCTGAGCCAGTGGATCGTTGTTTTGGTCGTTGGCCTGTTCTATTGCTGCGTCTATTTGAGCTTTGAGGAAAGGGTTGGCCTCATAGATCTCCTGCAAAATCTATGGGTTTCTCACAGCCTCTTTGAGAATGCTCTCAGTCGAGATTGAGGGCTGACGGCTCACACGGAAGGAATTGGTAGGTTTGATCTCCGAATTCAAGGATCGGGGGCGAAGAAGGTTGGAAGTGCGCATGAAGTCCTCTAAAGAATTATATTTAGTCAGCAAAAAACTCGATTTCAAATACCAATGTCCAGTATTGTCGATCTATGTTGACACATCGGTAGCATTGCCTGCGATTCCCCCATGGCTATTATGGAAACCAATTTCGTCTTGTCTGCGGAGCCTTCTTAATGCAATTTATCGTTTCTGATGAATATCATGATCCTACATTGGGCCGATAAAATTAAAGCTGAGTTTCAATTCAGGGGTGACCTTTGATGGCTAGTTATGTCTTCTGTGTGTCTTCCCCTTCCCTTTGATGCCTATTGATGTCTAGTATTAATTATTGGTCTTGCTTTGATTTAAATGCTTATCGATATTGATTGAGCTTCTGGGGCTGTCCAGTGAATTGGGTTGAAATAGGGTGGTTTTGCAGCATATCATTAACCTATTTACAAGTGATTTTAAAGAAGAGGTCACCGGGAATGGAGAACTAGTCGAACCGGGAGGAAGGGAGCCACGATGTGCGGAAGAGCAAGAGGGCCCGGAAACCTAACTCCTACTACGTCCAGGGCATCCCCACCGAGACCAAGAAGGTAGTCGATCATTAACATAGCCCCTCCCTAAGAAGAAGAGCAAGAAAATGGAGTCGGAGATCAACAGCTTCTCGGAGGAGAGACTCGATAGAGACATTGCTGACAGCAGGCACTCCGACTACGACAACTCAGAACACTGGTACTCCTGCCAGCTGCCAGAGCGGAGAATCAAGGTAGCCATCTGTCTGGAAGGCGGAGAGCGGCAGGAGGAAACCAGAAAGAAGAAGGAACAGGAACCCAAGACCAAAACAGAGACCGACTTCCTGTCCCTCTTCCAGAAGGCCATCCAGGTAGTGGAGAAGGGGGAGTCCCCCAAGAGCAAGCCCACCAAGCCCATCCCCATGGAACAGGAACTCAACCTAGACATGGCCAAACTACCCAGTCAGACTTATCGACCTCCCATCAAGAAGGTCAGGGACGAGAGGGAAGGCAAAATCGATGAAGTCGTCATGGAGGAAGAAAATTTGAAAATTGTGCACTCCAAACTCGGTGAAAGTAAATCGTCTAATACTCTAGTAAACTTCCCACTCCAGTACAACCCACACGGCGAGACTACCTCCGAAGACGATGCCATCCGCATCAGTGCCATGAAGAAGAACCTTACTCGGATGCCATGCTTCCCTTCAATCCTTTCATGATATGACTCCCATATTTTCGTATGAAGTTCATGATATCGAAATTGATTGATTTGCTCCTGTTGAGTTTAATCAGTGCATTAATTCAAATACGGCAAGTATTATCATAGGGTGATGTAGCTCTTCCCGACTCTCTCCCTCCCGTTGTTGCACTTCTTGCCGATCTGCCGGCAGACGAACCTTTCTTTGTTGCTGAGATCGTAGGTCACTTTCCTCCAGAAGTGGCATGAGTCGCATTGAGCCCACTTATCTATCTCGTAGTCCTCTCCATGGTACTTCATCTTCTTGGGGGTCTTCCTGAGTTTCTTGATCTTTTTCGAGAACTCGGACTTGAGTGCCTGGACATCCTCGACATCGTCGTCGGATTCATCTTCTAGTTCCTTGAACACCTTCTCCCTGAATTGAATGAACTCTTTGGTTTTGTTGTATTGGGCTGGGTTAATGGGATGTTTACTTTTCTCGAGGTTCCTGTATATTTCGACGTGGGATGCCCGGACGCTGCTCTTGGAGCATGAGCATGGTTTGGAGTCGATGAGCTGATCCAGCCATCCGAGGGTTCCGTAGTTGACGGCCTCTGCGATATTGAACCCGAAGTTGAACCCGCAGTGGTAGGCTCCTCCGAAGACCAGAATGAATTCACCTTGTTTGTGTTCCACTTTGTTGATCTTGACTTCTGGGTACCTCTGTTTGAGGAGGTATGGGTTGATGAGGGTGGTCTTGTGCCTGAGGAACTACTGGCACTTCCCGAAGTGCTCAGGGAAGAGTCTCTTGGCCTCCTTCTCCAGGATGTGTCCCTGGTCTGCGGGGATGCTGTACCAGAATTTGGACTTGCCCTCATGGAGGTAGTTGATGGCCGACAAGTCCAGATCCTCCTTATGCCAGCAGAACATGGTCTTCCATGAACCAATGTAGCAGTAGGGAGTGTTCACGCCCTTCACCTTGGTCTCCATCGAGTTCTTCAGGATGGACTCCAACTGGTTCATGTTCCATGGACCGGCACGCTCATCCATCAAAGTGTTCAGGAGGTCAGCACCGTACAGGGGAGGGGAGAACACGATGTTCTTCCAAAACTGAGTAAATAGAGGAGTACCATCTTCTCAACTTCGTCAGCACTGAGTTTATCAGTGATCTTGTCAAACACTCCAGTTTTGAGTTTGTACTCTTTTAAAGTGAGGGACTTCTTTTGAATGTGGAGACACTCATAGACCCCACCCTTCCCCGAAATATTCTGCTCGATGGGACCGTTGACCACCAGCTCATCGAGCGAACTCTTGTAGTTGGAGCCCCTGGGCTTCCACTCAGGAGGTGGCACCACCTAACGATATAAATTTACAAAAAGTAAAAAATGGTCCCACTGATGCAGGACCCTTGAAAGTGACCTACCTTCACCATCCCGTACTGGGACTTGTATTGTCGGTCAGCCTTCTCAACGAACTAGTAAAAGTTCTTGAACTCCTTCCAAGAAGGCCTTAGCACTGGGCAGTACTCAATTGACATCTACACTATCAGAACCCCAATGTGTCAAAAATGCAACCAGGTGCAAATCCGGTTGCCTGCACTCCGCAAAACTACTTACCTGCTTCGGTTTCGTTTGTGGTTATAATATAATATATTTTTCATCTCGCGATAAAAGGGACGCCCGTGCTGGCCAGCCTCTCCATCGTCGTCTGCAACCACTTTTAATTTTTTATACCCAATTTCGACTCTGAATATTTATTCGAAGGCCATAGAGTCATTCTGGCCGACGATAATATCACTGCTACCCCAAGATCGATCCGGATTAATTTCCTAATTTTATTCCTAGATTGGCCACTATAATGCTCTGTGTATACGCGGTTTCAGTCCATTTTAAGAATTTGACTGACCCATATTTTTCGGTTACTCACAGTCCTCCTTACTCCGTGCAGTGAATTCATCGGTTCTTGGGCAGTTGTCATCACTCACTGAAACGTTGCTCCTGACTGCGTTTCGGTTCAAGCTGCTGCGTTGTTACATACTTCTCCAAGATGCATATTCTTGTTGATTTGAAAAGCAGCTGACGGAGTTGGTGTTTTTAATTGATTTCGAGTTTTCTGTGACGTCTCCATGAGTAATGATGACTGGTTCAGAGCCGCATCTGAACTCTCTCTGGTTTTCGAAGGGTTATTGGAATTCTGAAGTTTATGATTTGTATAATCCAATTATCGGAAGAAGGTCGTTCAGAAAATGGCAACACTTCTTGGATATGGAAACTGCCATCTAGAGAACCTGAGTCTTGATGGGAATTCCCTAATTAATGGAATTGATATTGCCTCTATTAATGAATATTATGCCACCAATATATTCCGGGGATGTGCATTTTCAAATATGGGTGAAATTAATATCGAATAGGTATCATAGTTCTGTTTTTTCCTTGAGGAGTATCTCGCTGAAGATGTATGGGTTCTTCTGGAAGTCTTTCTTGAACCTCTCTGCTCTTTCTAGGAATGCTTCCTTGTCTTCTGGTTCTTCTGACTTCTGGTGTTTGAATTCGAACTCTTTATACTCCTGTTCATCTGTGAGTCCTGTCATGGCTCTGTAGGATGACCTGGCTACCCTTTCTGCCTGTTTTTCCTTGTTGGTCTTGGGTGTAGCACCTACTTCCTTGTCCTTGATGCTCCTGGCATACTTGCCTGCATTGACTGTTTCTGTGTCTGCCTGCCTGGTTTCCACATTATCGAACCACATTTTGTAGTTCTCCCCTCTGTCCATCATTTTCTAGTAGTTGGTGTCGATGTCATTTTTGTAGTCCTGCTCTACTTCCAGGCTGTCCATGGACCTGGTTCTGTTGAAGTACAGGTGCCCTGTTTCCAGGTTGACATGCTGTTGCCCGATATCCTGCACTTAATCCTCGATGGATGTGATGGACTTCTTCAGTGGTGCAGGTGTCTCTCCGTAGTGGGGCATCGCATGCATCTGCCTGGCTGTCTTGATGGCCCTCTCCACCCTCTTCTGGTCGGCTGGAGACAGGCAGTTCACCAGTCTGCTCTTGATGTTGCCGTTCCTGGTGATGAACTGCCCCAGTAACTCGATGTTCCTCCAATGTACATCGTACTTCTTCAGTCTACGGGCATTCTTCTTCACTCTCTCATACTTATCGATGGGCTTGTAGATATGCTGGATGTCCTGGTGGGGCTTCAACTCATCATAGGCCTTCTATATCGAGAACTGCTGGTTAGCATTGTAACTCTGAGGGTTGAAACTCTTCTCGTTCCTCTCAGGCAGGTCACTGTGTTACCTATACTTTACTCCAGGTGCTCTGCCCTCATCTTGGACTGAGTGTGCTCAGGCAGTTTGACCCTGCTGTAGGATGAATCCGGACCGATATCCTGCCGAAGGGCAATGTCCACAACCTTCTCCACTGTGAATCTCTCGTCTGACTTCAGGTACACCTCCCTGGCCAGTCTGTTCTTCTTCAGGTACTGGAAGAATGGGTCAATCTTCAATGGCAGTCCTTTCTGCATATCACTCAATCAGTACCCTAGCCTTAGACAAAATGATCTCCTCCTTCGACAGACCGGTGTCCTCCAACTCCTGCAGTTTCCTGTCGATCTATAGGTGGATCTGCCATAAACTCAGTTGGTACCTTTTCTTTCTCCTGCTCGGTGATCTCGATTGACACTCCCTTGGCAGTTTAGGTGAGTTCCATGAAGCTGTGTTGAGTCATCATCGTACCTGCGTTATCCTTTACGAAGGGGAGCCCTCCTCACGAAGAACTTCGAAATGTGGAGTAGCTGGTGTTGCATTACAACTATTATAATTTATAAGTATGATGATGGGTCCACTGCGTGATTTGAAAAATATTGACAATCAGCTTTTCTCCTCCTCCTCGCTCTCCCCGTTGCTCCGACCGAAGTAGGACAGTTTGGAACTCAGGAAACTGGTGGTACCCTTGAGGAGGCTCTTGTAACTCCAGGATTTCTTGAGTGTGGACCCCTCATCTAACTGAGGGTTCCTGTTCTCCTCATCCGGATACTCCCTCTTCTCCATCTATAGCCTGTCATACAGTTTCTCAATGCTCGTTCTGCTGTATTTCTCATACATTTTGAGGGCTGACTCGATGAGGGCATCCACTTCGAGATCCTTCAGTTTCTGCAACCTAGGCAGTATCCCCACCATATCATTGTTCATGATATGCTCTTTCCTGGCCTTGAGGATGGCCAAGCATAGACAGTTCAGGTACAGGAACCTCCTCGGCCCTTCAAAGGAGAACAGTACATCCCACAGCCTCAGCACTTCATCAAGTTCGAACTCCTGTCCTAGTAATAAAGCCAGCCATCTGAAACTGTAGTGTTCGGGCATCACCTTCTATAGTCTGAGTTTGGCCCATATTTCATGGTCGGCCACTTTCAGGTACCGGTTGAGGGTGTCTATCCTGCCCATGATACCATGTTCACTGCCATCCCTCTCCTTCATGTGCATCTCCATCGAGAATGTCATCACCGAGGAGAATGCAAAGAACACTTAACTTTCGCAGTACTTGCTGTCGGCCTGGAACTCCAGGTAGTAGAGTGGTGCCAGTAGTTCATTCATCCTACATTATATGTTGGGGTACCCTTGAACGTATCTTATTTTGGGGTTGACCTGCCCCCAGATGTAGAGTATCCTGCCCAGGATATCCAGGTGCCTGGTGGGTCCTCTTTCGTGCATGTCGGTGTGTTTGACTTCTGTTTTGAAGAAGCTGAGCATGGAGTGTGTTCTCTTGGCGTCTAGGACTATTTCTCCCCAGAGTTCATAGTCGAAGCTGAGTGATTTGGGTGTGCGTTTGTCTGGGCTGCCCTGCCCTGACCTCTTGAGTTCCACTTTCTGGTCGATGTCCTCTGGCAGTTTGTTTGGGAACAGTTTGGCGATGAGATCACAGTAGAACCGGTGGTTGCTCTTGAGGGTGTCTACCCAGGTACGGGAGTCCACACTGAGGGTGCCCAACTGTACTGTGTTACCATCGATATACTTTTCCAGAGGTGGGACCTGAGCAGGGGGGACTCCTCCAGAACCCCACTGCGACTGATGGTCTGGATGACCTTCTTATCTCTTCCTTATAGAAGGATCTGCAATGTTTATCTGGCCTGCCCCCTCACAGGCTCATTCAGGTTGCGATAGTTCGGCACCAGGGATTCCTGCAGAGTCTGCAGGCCCAGCGATGTCCGCTCAGCCAGGTGCACTGCCCCACTACTCGACATATAATAACTTTGAACAAACGATGATGATAACCTTTGCCCGAATATCAAGGAATTACGCACACCGATTTAATAATCACACGCAAATTCAGACAATCCATAAAGATAAGAAAGGATGAGAGACTAACAGGAAGAGGAACCCCTCAGATAGAACACAGGACAGACAGAGTCAGTCCAGGCACAGATCAAGAGAGTCAGACTGACCAAGGAGATAGAGTGCCTATCCAAGGAGTATAGGTATGTGCTGGAGACTGACTCCATAACAATTGAGAATGCCCTTCCTCACAAACTGATCCTGCGTATCCCTGACCAGTACCCGTTCGAATAGCCGTCCTACATTTATGAGTAGATGGAGGGTCCTGTGTCTGAGGTCATTGGGGACTGGCTGCCCAAGTACAAGATTCTGGAGATGATTGAGTATCTGACCCATAACATCACCCAGAAGTACAAGGATGAGAGGGTGATGACCAACCACTGGGTGTTCTACCTGTTCAACAACAAATACATGACCACAGCCACCATAGTGCTGCTGACGATCCTGATACGGGTGCTGATAGGGCTGGGTTCCTATTCGGGCAAAGGGGACTGGCCTAATTTGGGGGACTTCGAGGCACACCGGAACTGGATATCGATCACCCACTCACGACCCATTGAGCACTGGTACAGTGTGCCTGCCAACGAGGAGCCATGGTGGAGGATAGACTACCCACCCATAGCTGCATATATATCCTGGATGTTCTCGGAGGTACTCAGGCACATCGAACCCAGTGCAGTCCTAGAACAAAGGGGGTATGAAAGTGACAAACTGACAGCCTTCATGAGACTCACTGTTCTATTCACCGAAACACTGCTGTGTTACACCCTGTGTTCCTGCTGGTCAACCATCGACATCACATCCTCAGGAACATGGGGGTGTTCCTAGTGCTGATGAGACCCGATTTGATAATAATCGACCATGGACATTTCCAGTATAACTGCCTGACTATCGGGTTCATCCTGTCAGCATTCTACTTCCTGCTCAATAACAGATATTACCTATGCTGCATCTTCTACACTTCAGCCATCCACACCAAACAGATGTCAGTCTACTACTCATTGGCCTTCTTGGCTGCCCTGATCGGACTCACCCTCCAAAAATACAGACATTCCCTCAAGTACTTCATCGCTGAGCTGGTCAAATATGGGGTTATCGTGCTGACTGTGTCCATCCTCATCTGGGCACCATGGATGCAGTCACTGTAGCTGTTCAAGGAACCCCTGAGTGCCATATTCCCAGTCCATCGAGGACTCTATCAACTCAAAGTGCCCAATTTCTGGTGCATATCCGATGTTATCCTGAAGTGGGAGTCACACTTCTCCAAGGGCACCCTGATGGGACTGTGCACATTCTTCTGCCTGGTCTTCAGTGCTCCGTCTATGGTGGCGCTGGTCCTCAAACCCACAAAACAGATGATATACAGGTGTTTCTTCAATATCAGTCTGACTTTCTTCATGTTCTCGTATCACGTGCATGAGAAGTCGATACTCTTGCCCTTAACCATCACTACCCTCATCATGGTGGCTGAGAAGAGTAACATTTTGAATGTATAACTCTGTTTTGATTTGGTGGTAACTGGGTGTGTGGGTATGTTCCATCTGCTCGTTGAGGATGGTCTCACCCTTCAGTTTTTTGTTCTGCTCTCCCTTTATGTGATGTTCACTCTGCCCTATATCTTGATCCAGGTGTCACTGAAGACTGCTAACTCTAAGAAAATTGACGAATAGGATGCTGAGTAGTAGGTGGAGAGTAACCCTGTTGACCGTATTCACTCCTTTGTGTATGACAGGGCCCTTCGAAGGATGGTCCAGTATCTGATATTGGCTGTGCTGTTCATTGGATGGGGTCATGTTCCCCCTCCTGAGTCCCTGCCATACCTGTACCACCTTCTGTTCGCAGCCTACAGTTTCTCTATTTTCAGTTACTCTTTGCTCATGGGCAACTGTCTGGTGATAGCTGATCTGCTCCCTCTCTTCAGGTTGGCCAAGAAAGATTGATGGATGTTTATTAATTATTGTCATGTCAACTATCACTGTAATAATATAAGAGAATGAAAGGGTACCCTGGGGTTGGGGTTGGGGTTGGGGTTGGGGTTGGGGTTGGGGTTGGGGTTGGGTTGGGGTGGGG
>JALQPE010001428.1:0-18446 GCA_030407315.1 Asparagopsis taxiformis | reverse complement strand
GATAGGACGGCTGAATTCTATTCGAAAGAAAGTAGATATACTTGCCATCGGGTGACCAATAAGGAGAAGCTTCCGGTACACCTGTCTGAGTGAGATTCATGTTTTTTTTGGTCGTTATGTTGTGGACCATAATCTCAGGTTCAAAGTCACGCCGAGCACTGAAAACGACGTGCTTATCATCTGGTCCGAAATAGGGCGCATCATTTTGAAAACCCCAAATCTCATCTTGGACTAGTGTAGAGCTTTCCAAACTTTCCAGATCCAATAAGCGTATTTCATCTCGTCCACTAACATATACAGCCTGGGTTCGATCACTATTGAAATTCAGATCGCGATTATTGCGAAGGTCATTGGTGATTTTTTTTCTACCTCAGACCCATCAGCAGAGATCGTAAACCAATTTTGATAGCCCCGTACTGTTTGGTTAAATAGAATGGATTTGTTGTCTTTTAACCAATGGATTTGAAGGACTCGACCATCGGCTTGGGTTGGATCTGGCGGATAAATTTTCCGCCAATATCTGATACAAACAATTCGCCGCGTGACACGAAGGCTAATTTTTTTCCATCTAAGGATACATCGAAGGCCGATATCTGCCCTGCTACATCAAATTTTTGAGATTTATCCAAAACCGGATTCCTAGGAAGATCGATCTTGATCGCTTTTGCTTGTCCGCCTTTCACTTTATAGAGGAAAATTTGATAGTCTTTTCTAAAAACTACAGTGCTACCATCAGCACTTACCTGTGGTCGACGAATTGCACTATCAAATTTGGTGAGCCGCTTTTTTCTTTCCACGATCAAAAGTATATAAGTTGTATTCATCATTGAACTCATCAGAAAGGAAATAGATCTTACCATTTTTAGCAATGCTTACATGGAAGTCTTTGCCTTCGTAAGTGGTTAGCTGCTCATACTTATCTTTCTTTGGGTGGTAGGATTTGATGTCAGGGTTATAGGGACCTTTGTAGCGCTTGCGGTGAGCAAAATTGGCGCTTTCCCAGGTTTCATTAAAGAAGAGTCTTCCGTCTGGATGTTCAGCTACAAGATGAATATTGTTGAAATAATGAGGGAATAGTCGTTTAGGGGTTCCGCCGGTAGTAGCTATGGTATAAGAAGACATGCGATTGTAACGACTAGAGGTGAAATAGATCTTTTGACTATCCCAACTCCAACTACTTACAGCATCCGCAGCATCGTGGTAGGTTAGTTGTTGGATATCTCCTCCATCAAGTGGCATCAGATAAATATCTTGATTCCCTGATTGAGTTCCAGTAAAAGCTAGCCACTTGCCATCTGGAGAGATGCGAGGATGTGTTTCATTTCCGTCCATCGCGGTAATTCTCATGGCTTGCCCACCACTACTAGGGACCCGCCAAAGGTCGCCCTCAAAGGTGAATACAACGGTATTGGCGTCGGGGCTAATGGTTGGGTGGTCAGCAAAATATAAGGGGCCATCTGCCAGGGAGTCGGCCATGGTCAAACTGGCATGCAAAGCAGTAACAGAAAATAGATTGGGATAAAGAGAAAACTTCTTTCATCGAATAGATGCTTTTAATGAGGAGTAATAGAACTTGTTTAGAATATCTGCTGAGCCTGTAAGAAGAAGATTTTGACTCACTTAAAATCTTTTTAAGCCGGACCGTTTTGCTACACGGGGGTAAAAAAATGAAAAGTGACTCAAAATGAGCTATTTAGAGGACCGTAAAACATTTTTAAACAACTTCATGGACAATGCCAACATCTAGTGTGGCTTGGTGTGTATGTAAGATAAATAAAGACTCTGCAGAGACTGGGTAAAATGATGCGAAATTCCTAAGGGATGGTGACAAAATAAAAGGACAAATTTTAGGTTAAGATTTTTGTTGCTGCCAAGGCAAAAAACGCAGACATAGCATCGCTACGGCGAGTATATTTAACGCAGGCAGCGGGGCAAAAACTAAGCCAAAATGTATATTTATTTGCTCAGCATTCCTAAGTATAAGGTGCGGCTATTTTCGTAGAAAGAAGCCTTCACTTCATCTTATATCATGGACTGTTTTTGCAGGAGTACCTATCTTACAACAAAACCAGATACAGAAATATGGTAGCAAAAATACAAAACAATTATTGGCCGTTGGGTCTTGTGTTATTAGTCATTTTGGCAGCTGTAGCTATCTCCTTTAGTATCAGCACGAGTGCAAATCCAGGCCAACTAGCGAATGCTGTAACGGCAGATCTAGCTATTACAGCACCTGTCCTTTATTTCTTCCTAATCCGCAAAACTTCCATCTCTAAACTTACGGTTGTTCCTTGTTTTATTGTGGGCCTTCTGATTGCACACCTAGTGCTTCCTCCTACAGAACGACAATTGCTAAGCTTCTTAACCCATTATGTACTGCCTGGAATCGAATTATTTGTACTGCTTTTGGTGGGTAGAAATATCTGGCGCTTTGTACATACCTTTCGTAAAAATGGCACGGACACAATTGACAAATTAGAGGTGTTGAAAAAGAGTACCAAAACTGTGCTAGGGGAGGGACTACCGGCTAGGCTATTTACCACCGAGCTTAGTGTAATCTACTACGGTCTATTGTCATGGAGGAAAAGAGAGCGGCAAAGTGAGCAACACTTTACTCATTTTAAGCAGAATGGACTGGGAGCTGTAATTGCACTGTGGATAATGGTGTTAGGAGCAGAGACCTTTGCTGTACATATTCTATTGATGAAATGGAGTGCTATTGCAGCCTGGATTGCTTCCTTTAGTAGTGTTTATCTGGTATTACTCTTCATCGCTCATTACAAAGCGACTCGGCAAAGACAATCTTGGTTTGACCAAGAAGAGCTGCATTTAAGGTATGGCCTTTCTGGAGATATCGATCTTTCAATCCATCAGATAGAGAAAATCCAGTTAACCTCCCGCACCCCTCGCGACCTGAAGAACTTTGTGAAATTAGGGCATGCCTTTGAGAGCCACAATGTGATCATTGAGTTAAAGGAGGAACTTGAGGTAGAAAGAATGTATGGGAAGAAGGAACGAACTACCGCGATTGGACTAATGATCGACGAAAGGGAATTGCTGCAAAAGTATTGGGAGGAAAATAGACCCTTCTACGACAGATGATCTCGTGGACAAGTATAAAATGAGATGAAAAAGCGGCACTGACAATTATTGTCTGTGGACCATTACTATCAGTAAGGTGTTGCGTTTCATTTTGAATATCTTCAAACACGAAGTTTGTCGAAGAACCCAGAAATAAGAAGGAGCAAACCTTGGGCTGGCTCCTTCTCACTGGCCCCTTGATTTAATTGACACCTTCTACCAGCGTCGCATCGTTTAAGGCATATATGAGGCGATTAATATCGCTGTCATTGAGTTCCAATTTGCCCTTAATCGTGACCGGTTCGGCTGTGTATTTGATGGCTTCGATAGCATAGACTTCCATTACAGTTTCTGGACCTGCACCTCCGCAGAAGAAGCACATATTATAAGGGTAAGCAGAAAATACGAACTCTGTATGGCTTTTATATCCCTCTACTGGAATGATATATCCTTTGATGGTAACCTCTTTACCTTCTAGCTCCTTTAGGGATTCGCTGAATACAGGTACATCCACTTTGAAGCCTAGCATTTCGTCATATTCTTTCTTGAAGGTTAGGTCGGCTAGCGATTGCCATAGGTTATCATCTTGAGCCTTTAGCGAACTGCTGCTTATTCCTAAGAACAAGAAAGCCAAAGCAGTCATTAAGATTGATCTCTTCATTATATATTACTTTATGCCTTCTCAGGCAATTTTTGACTTCAATTACAAAAACGGTCCGAGAATTACTTTATTAATGTGCTAATATAACGCTTTCGTCAGGTAGTTTTCCTTTAAGAACGTGTTAAAGTTTATCTACCAATTATTGTGACCTCGCATCAGCTATTTAGTTGGAAGATCTGTTCTTTGAGGTCGCAAATCTTCTCGCCAAATGGCTATTTATCTAACTAGCCGAAAAGGACCACAAAATAAACAGCTAGAATCTAAATATCTTGCTAAGCTTAGGGCAAAGTGTGTCAATCATCTCTCTCTGAAGGGGTAACAAAGCTCTTTTCGAAAAGGTTTTGAATGAACTACTGTGCAAGGATCTGTTTCAGACTGGCTTTGTCAACGGTCAGTAGGCCATTTTGGTCAACCTTGGCGTGAGTTTTTTCCAATTGGGATCCCTTTGAACACAGTTTTGAATAAGGGGAGAGCTCGCTTCAACGATCCCGTATTAGCTAGATTTACTGCTTTCCAGAATTTCATTTCCAGGTTGTTTGGAAACATAGCCTCGGCTTGGCTGTATTCTTTCATCGCTAACTCGATTTCACCCTTTTCTACGGCCAGGTCTCCTTTGTTCATGTGCTCATAAGCCCGATGTACTTTGAGGAGCCTTTTTATCTCTTCGATTGGAGTTGGGTGGTCATCTACTCGCAGGTCTACTTTACGATCTACCCAAGATTGGCCGGTGTTTTTTGCGGAGACCACAAGCAGGGCGGCGGATTGTTTTCCTCGAATATCCCCTCCTACGCTTTGGGCTGCTTCTAGGCTCCGTACTAAGCGCTCCGCCAACGGCAACTCCTTGGAACTTTCAAAGGCTTTAGCCATGGCTGGCCAGACCTCATTATTGGTCATCAGGTTGGCCTGAACGGCATAGCCTTCGCCTACTATATGACCTGCTGCTTCTATGCAATTCTTACCCGTAAAAGAGGCAGCGTCTCCCTTTGCGTTGAGCAGGCCTAGTTGCCGAAATTCCTTTCCTTCATCTGCGGCTAGCAATTGTTGTAAAACTTGCTTAGGGCTTTTGTTTTGTTTCATTAAGTCTAAGCCTGCTGGGCCAAATCCTGGGTTTACGAAGGATTGTGTAGCCACCACCCCAACACCGGCCTCTCCCCATATGACCAAAGTGCCAGTAGCAAACCAATGGGATTGAACGGCGACGCCCATATCACCTGTTTCTGGGTCAATAGCCACAATAGAATAGGTGTGGACTAGGGGTTCGTTCCATAAGGAGACTGGCCGCCGAGCCAGGTGGTGAGTAGTAGTTGTGTAAGTAACGTTAAGCTTTTTTGCATGATTGTAGGTTTAATAGAAACAGAAATAGGTTGTGTTTTAGACATAGAAATGACTGCTGTAAGGATGACCTTAACAGTTCAGGTGACCAATAGAGGTCAAGCTTGATGTTTGTTCAAATAGATGACCACTCCTATACGGACATAGGAACAGTGCAAGTAGAAGTGTTTTTGTTTATTTGATAGGTGGAAATTGTTTGTCTGCTTATCGTAGTAAGAGACTAATAGCTAATAACTGATGCTATGTAACGACAGGTAAGACTCAAATAGGATTGAGACTATAACTAGGGTCAGTGAATGGATTTGGGTATAGGGAGAATGAGTAATGGGTTCTTTAACAACAGGACAAAGGTACAAAACCGGAATTTATCCCATTAATATTTGATGCGAAAACTTGTCTTTTAATCTGCCATCATGCGTCACAACCAGCAGTGTAGCGTTGACGGCTGCTGCTTGTTCTTCTAGCAGTTGGATGACCTCATCACAATTTTTATCATCTAGTGCAGAAGTTGGCTCATCCGCCAGAATAATATCTGGCTGATTGATCAATGCGCGTGCAATAGCCACTCTCTGTTTTTCCCCAACACTGAGTTCATCTGTCTTTTTATTGATCTTATCTCCAATGTTAAGTCTGTCCAGAAAATGTCGAATGCGATCCATATCAATCGGCAATCCCGCTAACTCCTGCGCAATCTTTAAATTTTCGCCTACCGTCAAAGCCCGTAAAAAATGAGCCTGCTGAAATATTATACCAATATGCTTTCCTCGAAACTGATCCAGTTGGCTTGGGAAAGCTGCGCAATATCAGTACCTCCCACTTCTATCGTCCCAGAATTTGGTGATAACAAGCCCCCCAATAGATGCAGTAGGGTTGTCTTACCGCTACCGGATTGCCCAAGAACTAGCCAGCTTTCTCCTTTTTGACAAAGAATGTCAGGGAATTGGATGCTGGGTCCATTATTGTATTGGAATGCTAATGCATGTGTACGTAACATGTCGTAAATATAGTGAGCTATATGTAATTAGTGTTTATCAAATAAATAGAATCCGTAGGAAAAGCTTGCTAAGTTGTATAAGACCACAACTACCATATTCCTGTTAAAGGCTTTGATCTGTCATTAAAGCAATGAAGGCGTCTTTTTTTCGGCGAGAAATAGGGATTTTTGCATGATCTTCCATTTGGACCATCCCTCCATCTTCTTTCAAGACCTTCTTGACATATTGAATGTTGACAATGTGAGACTGATGAACCCTAAAGAAGTGCTCTTGTGGTAGTAATGCTTCATAATCCTTGATCGTCTTAGCTACCATATGTTTTTCCCCAGCTTCCATAAAGAAAGTAGTATATCCTCCACTGGAGCTAAGACGAACAATATCTTCCAATTTGAGGAAGATCCAACCTTCAGCTGTAGAAATAGAGAGCTTATTAATGTTTTTTCCTGGATCATCTCTAGCATCTGTGTCAAGCGCAAGTTGTAGAGTTGCTGTTCGTGAGTGTCTTAACCTTATCTATGGCACGTTCAAGTTGCAACGGGTCGATCGGCTTTAGCAGATAATCTATAGCTTGAAATTCAAATGCTTTTAAGGCAAAATCATCAAAGGCTGTCGTAAAAATGATCTTAGAGGATAAATTTTCGACATCTTCAAGAAGGTCAAAGCCTGTGCCATCAGACAACTGAATATCTAAGAATATAATATCTGGATTTAGCTGAGTTAATACTTCTTTCCCTTCTCGTACAGAGCTGGCTTCCCCGATGATTTTTACATTGGGACGAAACTCTGTCAAGAAAGTTCTGATTACTGTTCTTGCTGCATCTTCATCATCGATCAGTACTGCTGTTAGCATGCATCCTATTTTTTAGACAAGTGTGGTCTATAACTGTTTGGGCTTGATATAGCGTTGTCTATTCGATACCTCTAACCAAATACAACTTAATTGCTACCAAATATTCAATTGAGCTTACCGAATTCTGATCGTAGGGAATTCTTTCGGAAATTTTTAATTCTTTTGTATGACTAGAGAATATTATCAAATAAAGATTGATTAATTGATTCTCACTTAACAATAAATGCGCGCTTACTGATACGCTACCAGAGCACAATATTTAGCTCACCCATTCAAAGGATATTTTAGATAGTATGAACTAATACAAGTCGTTTATAATGAAACGCTTATTGGTTGACCTCATGTATGATATCTAAATCTTTATGATTGATCATAAAGATTAATAGCCTATTTCCTTCATAAAGAAAGTTAAGCTCCGAATTCTCTCCTCACTAGCTTAGAATAGAACCCGTTATTCAAATGTCATTGGGTTTCTGGGGAATGATACGTTGTACGCGTTTTTTTAGTGGAATGCCAAATTTAAGCATATAATTTATCGTAATAGTAAAATTGGACTTAAAAGTGCGCTCTTTAGGGTTAAAGGGATAGTAACAGCTATCCCTTTTCTCTTTGTATGTCATTCCAACTACAATTTTGACTCAGCGTTTAAATTTTTGAGCCATATTTCGATGGTTGTGCCCATCACTTGTCCGTCAGGTTTTTCCGTTCAGTAATAGTAACAGGATCATCTGTTGATTCAATAGCCTGAATCAGCTGTAAACGCTTCTGCGTAATACTCATTCCCAAAGATTGTTTAGTCGAATCTGATTTCTGCTCTGCTTGTTTCGACTGATAAATGCCCACCCCATTATCACTTACACTTACTTTTAAATCACTGCCGGCCAGCGTATAAGTTATATCTATTTGTCCTTTTCGATCTAAATTGTTTACGCCATGAATAATGGCATTTTCTACATAAGGTTGGATTAACAAGGGGGGGATTTCCAGTTCAAATGCATCGATTTTGGGGTCAATTGTTATGGTAAAGTCAAACTTATTACCAAAACGGGCTTTTCTAACTCAATATAATTACTGAGCATGTTAACTTCATCTTCTAAGGCGATTCGAGTCTTGGTGCTGGCTTGCAAGGTATTGCGGATCAACTGCGCAAAACGAGAAAGGTAATGCAAGGCATTCCTTTTATCGCCGATGGCAATAAATTGTTGAATAGCGTTTAAGCAATTAAAGACAAAATGAGGGTTCATTTGTGCTTGCAAGGCTGCTCGTTTTAGATCATTTATTTCCTGCTTTGTTGCTGCTTCTTGTTGAATTCTCTTTAGTCGTCTTTGAAAAAGAAGGACAACAAGGCCGAGAAAGCCGAGATGACTAAAAGTTGGAAGCTAAGCAATTGCCAAAAGGGCTCTTTTATTACAAAGGGTACCAGCAAGGAAGCACTCCAAAGCTGATCTTCATTTTGAGCTTGTACTTCAAACGTATAACTGCCGGAGCTAGCTTGGCAAAATTGATCGTTGGGTTGGTGGTATAAGACCATCCCTCTGTGCTATTGATACGAAATCGATACGGAATCCTACCTGGGAATTATAGTTTGGACTGAAAAACTGAAACTGCCAGTTGCTACTTTGGTAAGGATAATAAGGAGTTGCTGCGGGGTTCGTCCGCTGGTTATTTACATGGACGTTCTGCAAGATTGGAGGATAGGTGTTGGGTTTTTTTTCTTGTTTACAGGGATTTTGACAAGCCCTTTTGTTGTAGCTACCCACGCTTCAGATCCCATTACAAGTATGTCATTTATTTTCATTGGAGGGCAATCCGTGTGCAAGGGTGATAGTCTCAACTTTATAATGATCTATATCATCTGAGACAGAAATTTTATTTAAGCCGGCAAGAGTACCTGCCCAAATAGCTTGTTGTGAATCTATGTGCAAGTTTTCCACCATATTTGAAGTCAGTCCAGCATTTTCATCTACAATTGCTATCTTATCTCCCTTCCAAATTACTACTCCACCACCTTTGGTAGCAAAAACCAGGCTCCACTAGAAAGTTGATTAATGTCTTCCACTCTCATCTTGAAAATAGGATTTGAGTTTTCGGGGGAAACCAAGAGACTATCTTTATATTCAAATAAACCATCCACGGTTCCCAACCACATGTTGGCAGATTGGTCTTCAAAAACAACTAGTGTTCTTCGAGGGGCAAAAAATTAGAGGAAGAATATGCTAGCTGTTTTGTACTGATATTCACAAGGTGAAACCCAGCGTGATAGCAACTCCAAATTGATTGTAGATCTCTTGATATGTGTAGTCGTTTCCAGCTAGTTTTAGTTTGAAACTCGAACGCTGATTAGTTACCCCATACCATTTGTCTTCGTGGAAATAACCTAGCCTGGTTCCTGCTTTCCACAGTTGTTTTCGTGAAGGGTCATAAGTTAGATCATGGATCTCATCCAGGTTGTCATTTGATTTTATCAATTGTACGTGCCGAGTCTCGCTATTGAATTGATATATACTTCCCGTTCGAATTCCTACATAAAAGGTGGAGTCGGTCTTTCGAGCTAAAGTTGAGACGTTATTTCCACTGAGACCAGTACCTTCATCAAAGACCTGATACTTCAAAGAGTGTGTATAAAAAACTCCATCCTCTACACTAGTGAACCAATATCCACCAGAACGATCCTGAATGACCCAGGAGATGGAATGACCTTCTAAATAGGTTTCAAATTGCTTAAGATCTAAATCTTCTGCATCTTGATATCTTCGGATCCCATTTCCCTTTATTAGCCCCAACCACAATTCGTGCTTATCATTTGGGATTGCTGCAGCTAATGGACGATTAATGCGCTGAGTTTCGATTAGTTGAAAGCTAGAATCGACTTTTAATAATAAATTCCCTATTAATAATTGATAGTTACCAGCATGCCTAAAAGAGCGAAAGTTATTGATTACTTCTGCAGGATTATATTCCAGAGTTAAGAATAAGTTTGTATCGGGCTTAATCAAGCAGAACTTGTTTAACTGTTGGCTCAGCTGTATCTGTCTCATCGCTTCTGTAAGATTTCTGTAAGAAACAGATGCATAAATCAGTTCTTCCTCAACCTCTATGACAAACATACTAGCATCTAAGTTTTCATTGAGTAGTTGATACTTACCCAAAGTGTCTATTTCAAGGATTCCCCATCCTCTTAGTCCAATTATTAGTTCACCAGAGGAACGAAACTGAAAACCCTGTTGGTGTGATTATTTTAGATTTGTTTTCTACTAAAATCTGATTAAATGCATATGGATGGATTCTTCCATTCTCATAGTAAAAAAGCCTCCCCGACATCGTATTCATCCAGATCCTACCTTGAGTATCCTCCTTAATATGGAAAACGACATTATCCATCAAACCCTCACTCGCCCCAAAATTCTCAAATTCATAACCATTGAATCGACTTACTCCATTATCTGTGCCAAACCATATATAGCCCTGACTATCTTCAAAGGCGGTATAAACCTCAGAACTAGGTAAGCCATCAGCAGTAGAGTAATTCCTAAAATGCGGATGCCCGTTCTGCCCATGCCCAATAACAAAGGAGTGGAGAAGAAATAAGAGCGCAAAAGTCTGAATGTGGTTCATTTTATCGAGAGGCTTGACGCTATTTCTAAAAAACTCTAACTAGGTCTTCAATGTTGATAATCTGGATTTTTAGCAACATAATCTAAAAGTATTCCTCTCCTAAAGATACAACCTCCCTGAAACTTTGATAACCGGAAAATTGGCTTATCGTAATTATCATCTTCATAAAACAAAACCGTCCATTCCTCTGGCCGATTCCCATTGGGTCGATGTGTCTCTTGAATATAGGGGTATAGCTTCAAGAAGCATTGGTGCAAAGTTTCGTAATCCTTGACCCACTTTCTTTTTCCTCTGCCCAATTTCTCGACCCATATCCAGAAATATGCATTTGCAGATAGAAAAATTCCAGTTTTTCTCCTGGAGGCAATTCAAGCTCGGTACTCAGATGTGAATTTCGGGATGCTATAGTCGGAGCAAGATTCAATTGCTGTAGATCAATACTAATTGCGGCATGATGGAACCTTGTAGGGGCATTTCGCTGTTTGACAAAGTACAAGACTCTGTCCTGTAGTGCCAGGAGAAAATGCGGAACATCATCTTGATTACTTGCTGTACTATCTACTAACTGGCGAATCTCTTCATCAAAGCTTGACGATTGATATTGGGCAGATAGAGCATGTAGATTACTAATGTAGGAAAACAGCAAGAACACGTACTTGAATCGGATCATCAATGAGGGAGCTTGATTCTCGTAAAAATATCCCGTAAATTTGCATTAATCCGAACGTAAAAGAAAATGTATCATAACCATCATATTATTATTAGCATTATTATTCCAGGGTTGTTCGACAATCGCTGAGCGCTAATGATGTGAAAAAATAAAAGCTCCGGCAGATTGCGATTTGCCGGAGCTTTTTGTTTTGGTATCTTTGCGACTTCTCCGGCCAATCGCTCCGCCAAAGGGGCGAAAGATTAAAATTGCTGAACCATGTATCGAGAATTTAAGCAGCTTAACCTACCAGAAATAGATAAGAATATCTTGGAGTTCTGGGAAAAGGAAAAAGTATTTGAGAAGAGTGTCGACCAGCGCGATGCTGCCAATAGTTATGTGTTCTACGAGGGACCTCCTTCTGCCAACGGGAAACCCGGTATTCACCACGTCATGGCTCGCACGATCAAGGACCTGTTTTGCCGGTTTCATGCTATGAAAGGCAAGCGTGTGGAACGGAAAGGAGGATGGGATACGCATGGCCTTCCCATTGAACTAAGCGTAGAGAAAGAACTAGGAATCACAAAGGATGATATTGGTAAGTCGATATCAGTTGATGAATACAATCAGAAGTGTAAGGAAACGGTGATGCGCTACAAGGATATGTGGGACGATATCACACGAAAGATGGGATATTGGGTCGATTTGGATAATCCTTACATCACTTACACCAACGAGTACATCGAATCCGTTTGGTGGCTGTTGGGGCAATTATATCAGAAAGGATTGTTATACAAAGGGTTTACAATCCAACCCTATTCACCGGCGGCGGGTACAGGACTAAGTTCGCATGAACTTAATATGCCCGGAGCCTACAAGGAAATAACAGATGTATCTGCGATCGCGCAATTCAAGATCAAGGGTACGGACAATGAGTTTTTTCTGGCCTGGACAACTACACCTTGGACATTACCTTCTAATACAGCGGTGGCTTTAGGGAAGAACATCACTTACGTGAAGGTGAAAACTTTCAATCGCTATACCAAGGAGTTGACCTATGTGATCTTGGCCAAGGATCGACTAAGTGCTTATTTTACCGAAGCGAAGCCTGATCTCACTCCAGAGGAGGTAAAAGCTAGTAATAAGCCAATACCCTACATAGAGATTGTTGCGGAGATGAAAGGTAGTGAGTTAGAAGGAATGGAATACGAACAATTATTGCCCTACGTCACGCCAGATAAACCTGCCTTCAAAGCTTTACTCGGAGATTTTGTGTCTACTGAAGATGGTACAGGTATTGTACACATCGCACCCACTTTTGGTGCGGATGACTTTCGGGTAGCGCAGCAATATGATATCCCGCCTTTGATGGTGGAGGATGAGTTCGGTAATCCCATGCCATTGGTCGACAAGCATGGTCAATTTGTAAAAGAGGTGGCCGATTTTGCCGGCCGTTATGTCAAGGATTATGGGCAAGAGGAAGAACGATCTGTGGATTCTGATATCGTGATCAAGTTAAAAACGGAGAATAAATTATTCCATTCGGAACGCTATTTACACTCCTACCCACATTGCTGGCGAACAGATCGCCCGGTATTGTACTATCCGTTGGACAGCTGGTTTGTGAAAACGGCTTCGATGAAAGACCGGATGTATGAGTTGAATAATACCATCAACTGGCAACCGAAGTCTACCGGAGAGGGGCGTTTTGGCAAATGGTTGGAGAACCTACAAGATTGGAACCTGTCGCGATCCCGCTACTGGGGGGTTCCTTTGCCAATCTGGCGCACAGAAGATGGAGAGCAAGAACTTTGTATCAGCTCTATGGAGCAATTGCAGACTGAGATAGATAAGGCTAATGCTGCTTTGGGTTTGACGCAATCACTTCCTAAGGATCTACATCGCCCTTACATAGATGATGTCGTACTAGTGAGTGAGGACGGTCAACGTATGGAGCGCGAACTTGACCTAATCGATGTTTGGTTTGACAGTGGTTCCATGCCCTATGCACAATGGCATTATCCATTTGAAAACAAGGAGAAGTTTGAGCAGAAATTTCCCGCTGACTTCATTGCAGAGGGCGTCGACCAGACGCGTGGTTGGTTCTATACCTTGCATGCTATCGCTACAATGGTGTTTGATAGTGTAGCCTTTAAGAATGTAGTTTCTAATGGGTTGGTGCAGGATAAGCATGGACGGAAAATGTCGAAGCGCTTAGGCAATGCGGCGGAGCCCTTTGAAACCTTGGCGACTTATGGAGCTGATGCCACTCGTTGGTACATGATGTCGAACTCCGACCCTTGGGAAAACCTGAAGTTTGATTTGGAGGGGATAGGAGAGGTACAACGGAAATTCTTTGGTACCTTATATAATACCTACTCTTTCTTCGCACTATACGCCAATATCGATGGCTTCAAATACGAACAAGCGGATATCCCACTTTCTGATCGGCAGGAAATCGATCGTTGGATCATATCACAATTGAACTCCCTGATAGTAGAAGTCGAAGCGGCTTATGCCGACTATGATGTGACGGTGGCAACCAGAAAGGTGATGAGTTTCGTCAATGATCATCTAAGTAACTGTATGTACGTTTGTGCAGACGTCGATTCTGGAAAGGAGAGTACACGACAGATAAGATCGCAGCCTACCAGACGCTATACCAATGTCTCAATACGGTTTCAAAATTGATGGCTCCGGTTGCACCGTTCTTCGCGGACTGGTTATTTGGAAACTTGAATTCGGCTACTCAAAAAGAAGCTATCATATCGGTGCATTTGGCGGATTTCCCTAAGGCGGACCCAGCAGCCATAGATAAGAAGTTGGAACAACGCATGAACTACGCGCAACGGATATCTTCTTTGGTATTGTCGATTCGAAAAGCGGAGAAAATCCGTGTTCGCCAACCTTTGAAACGAGCTTTGCTGCCTATACTTGATGCTTCTTTTCAGGAGCAAGTGGAGGAGGTCAAAGATCTCATTTTGGCAGAGGTGAATATCAAAGACCTGGAATATATCACCGATACAAGCGGTATCGTGACCAAAAAGATAAAGCCTAATTTTAGAACCTTAGGGCGTCGATTGGGTAAACAGATGAAAGATGCTGTACAAATCATTAATGGTTTGGGACAGGATGATATCTCTCAAATCGAGGCAAGTAACCAATATCAGTTGAGTATCAATGGTGATACCTATGACTTGACATTGGAAGATTTTGAGATTATCACTGAAGATATCCCGGGATGGCAAGTTGCCAATGACGGAGCCCTCACAGTAGCTCTGGATGTCAATATCACCGCAGATTTGGAGGCGGAAGGAATGGCTAGAGATCTGGTGAATCGCATTCAGAATATCCGCAAGGACAAGGACTTCGAAGTTACAGACAAGATCGCCGTAATGGTAGAGGACCATGGAGGAGTAAAGGCTGCCATCGAACAGTTTGGTGCCTATATAAAAGATGAGACCTTAGCACTAGAATTGCTAACGAGTCAGGAACTCAAAGACGGTGAGACCGTGGAACTCCCAGGTGACGTCAAGTTGCAAATCCGCGTACAAAAAGCTAATTTGTAACGTCAAATGTACAGGCTTCGAGATAACTCGGAGCCTGTACCTATCTATATCACTCTCCAAATTCGATTGTTAGTATGAGAATTTTATTGACGCTATGCTGTCTAGTGATGCTTGTTTCAACAACACTAGGGCAAAACCTCGTAGTTTCTCCTGAGAAACCCAGCCCAGGTGAGCAAATCACCTTTACTTATGACAAAAGCGAGACACCACTTGCCGATGAAAAAAAGATTGAAGCTATTGCCTACTTGTGTGGGGCGGAAGGACTTCCTACTGCTGTCGAAGTTGATCTAATGGCCGACGGAAATAAGCTAAAAGGAAAACTAAATACAGAAAAAGAAACTCGCGCTGTTTTCATCGTTTTCAAAGACCAAAAAGGTGAGACAGTAGATAATAACGAGGATAAGGGCTACAAAGCAAAAATGTACAAGGCCGACAAATCCCAAATTGCGCAGGGGACTTATGCGACTTTAGCCGGAGTCTACAGTTCATATGGTAGTATAATGGAGTTGCAGCGGGACCCGGCCAAAGGATTAAGTATTATCAAAAAGAGTTGAAGTACTATCCTGAATCTAAAACTGATATCCTGAACGCCTATGCTTCAGCGGCTTCACGTAGTAAGGACGAAGCAGCTATTGCGGAAATTAAAGGCTTGCTTGAAGAATTAAAGACGAAGCGAAAAGCTACAGAAGATGATCGTATGTTAACCTATTGGGTTAGCAAGACACTAAAGGATGAAGCGGGAGCCGAAGCCATTGCCACCAAACTTCGCAAGAAATACAAAAAGGGCCAGCTGGTGAAAAGTGACGAGGAGCAAGCTTTTTACAAAGAAAAAGACCTAGCTAAAAAAGCGGTTTTATTTGAAGCTTTTAAGAAGAAGTATGCCGGTACCGAAAAACTAGACAATTGGCTGTCTAATATGGCCTATCGGATGGTGGCTGCCTACGGGCGTGAAAACAAATGGGACGAGTTTAATACCTATTTATCCTACTTAAGTAGTGCCAATCAAAAAGCTAGCATGCTTAACAACTTCGCCTGGGGGCTTTCTGGTGAAGCAGTAGATAAAGAGGCTAAGGATATAGATCAAGCCGAGAAACTGTCTAAACAATCCTTGGATTTGCTGAAGAAAGAGATGGATGATTTAGCGGCGAATAAACCAGAATATCTGACTAAGAAGCAATGGGCGAAACGTTTGGAGGGGAGCTATTTCATGTACGCTGATACGTATGCTTTGATCCTTTATAAGCAAGGAAAAAAGAAGAAGCATTGGCTTATCAAGAGAAAGTGTGCAACCAAGCTGGTTTTGTTGGAGGAGAGATGTATGAGCGCCTAGCGGTCTTCATGGAGGATGTAAAGGGAGCAGCAGCAACAGAGGCTTTTTTAGCGGTAAAAATCCGTGAGAATAATGCTACTACTGCCATGAAGCAGCAGCACCGCCGCTTTTCTTGGCCAATAATTCCTTGGAAGAAGCTTATGGTAAATATGTAGCTGGCCTCGAGAAAGAAGCAAGTGCAAAATTCCGGGAAGAATTGATAGCTAAAATGATCAATGAAGATGCGCCGGATTTTCGCTTGTTAGACCTTGACGGAAAAGAGGTTAGCCTGGATGATATGAAAGGTAAGGTGGTGATCCTGGATTTCTGGGCTACTTGGTGTGGACCTTGTAAGGCCTCTTTCCCTGGCATGCAAAAAATGGTTGATCTTTACAAGGATAGTGATAAGGTCGCTTTCTTGTTTATTGACACTTGGGAAAGTGCTAAGGATAAAGACAAGGCCGTGTCTGATTTTATCAACAAGAACGAATATTCTTTCCGTGTTTTGATGGATAGGACAGATGAGGTAGTGGCGAAATACAAGGTGGAAGGAATTCCAACTAAATTCGTTCTAGACGGCAACGGTAAGATTCGGTTTAAAAGCGTCGGCTTCAATGGAAATGATGAATCTTTGATGACCGAAATGAATCTAATGATCGAGTTGGCAGGAGGGAAAGATGGTGTAGATCTGACCAAGGCAGATGATTAGTACGCTATAGTACCTTTACCAAAGCACTAAAATAAATTCGGGCTTGTATAAACTATTTTTATACAAGCCCGAATCATATCAGGGGACCTAAAAGATATGGTCGCGCCTAGCTTAGCAAAGTTTGAAGTTGCATCGCCAATCCCATGTCACCCTTGATCTTTACTTTTCCACCCATCATGGCCATCATTGGATTAATGCTTCCACTACGAATGCCTTCCAATGTCTCAATTGTAGTCGTGATCGTACAGTCAGCCTCATTATCATCATTAGACACAACAGCTTCATCTTTGGATAAGTCCAAGAATACTACGCCTTCATCAAAAGCAAACTTCAATGTTTTGCCTAGGTTTGGTGCTTTGGCCGCCGCTGTTCTAAACTGCTCAGTTACATCTGCTAAAGTCATATGCTTATATTTTTGAATCATTAGGTTAATAACGGTCGCTAAAATAGTGAAAAAAAAGACAATTAGCGAAAATACGCTGAAAAGCTAGCTGTTTCCGACTCAGCCTATACAGCCACTTTTAAAATTGCAAAAACTTCCTTGAAGCCTTCCACAACTTCTTTGCCTATATTCAATAAAATCCAGTTATTTCAGAAAAATAGAATGCAGAATGATAGAATATTTAATCGGCGGCGCTCGTGAAGCAGCAGCCATAGCCGCGCTGCATGCGGAGAGTTGGTCATTACACTACCGCGGAGAATTTACAGATCAATATTTAGATCATGAAGTACAAGGAGAACGGCTTACCGTTTGGAGTGAACGGATGTCTCACCCCAGCCCCACTCAACATGTTGTCTTAGCTATGGAGAACAATGAATTGTGCGGCTTTTCTTGCGTTTACATGAACAAAGATGAAAAGTACGGCGCCCTGCTCGACAATCTACATGTACGTTCCTCTTGTATGGGTAAGGGGGTAGGGCGAAGATTGATGCAGGAAGCTGCGAAATGGGTGCAAAGTCAAGACTCCTCCGCTAGCCTGTATCTATGGGTATTGGCAAGTAATCAAAGTGCGAGTCGCTTCTATGAGCGTATTGGAGGAGATAAAGTGGAGGAAACCATGATGGAGAACCCTGGTGGCGGAGCCTCAAAGGTATGGCGTTACCTTTGGCGTGATCTGGATCGCCTTATTGAGGAAGGGCGATAATGCTTGCGCTTTGTTTTTAGGTTATTCGACAAATCTCGTGTTTTGAGACACTCAAAAATGAAATGCAACGCTTTACTGACAGTATTCATCAGTAGCGCTTTTTCATTTCATTTTATCATTGTCCACGAGATTTGTCGAAGAAGGTGTTTTTTTGGCAGATATCATGAATTCCTGAAATAATGATCTTATTTCCTTCTCCGACAATTTTTGTGGTCGGCGTTTTAGCTAGAAGCCTCGCGACCATAGGAAGCAGGGTTTTTAGCTAAAAGGGTGATCCAGAAATACAAAAATTGTCAGAGAATCTCTTATTTTAGGCGTCTTTAAAATGATTTATTTGGATGTAGGAAATCTTTGCAAACAAAAGAAAGAATTCTCTGTTCAGATACTGCCCTCTACTAATAAAAACGACGCAAAATTATGTTGAATCTTTCCGTGATTATTGAAGATAGTGCCAGAAGGTATCCCAATAAGGATGCCTTTGTTTTTATGGATACTCGAATGACTTTTGCTCAAATCAATGGAGCCGCAAAT
>JALQPE010001427.1:0-18397 GCA_030407315.1 Asparagopsis taxiformis | reverse complement strand
CCCAACCCCAACCCCCTGAGTACTCAGAGCGGTTTCTGTCCCATTTTTCATGAGTGTTATTGTGTCTGATAGAGTCATTTTATTTAAACTATACTTATATCCTTAGAAAATGGGGAGCACCTGCTGCTCGAAGGACAGCACTAGCAACTAGCAGCATCGACTGAATGTGGATGAGTTCTATGACCCATTTTCGGAGATGTATGACCATATGGATGACTCTCCTGAGACTCTTCGGCAGCATGGTCCTGCCAATATATCTCCTCTGTCCTCGATGCCTCGTAACATCGTCCGGATTGAGAATGCCATCGACGAGAAGACCAATGAGGTCCATAAGATCAACTATTCTCCTAATGGTCGGCTGCTGCGTACTTCTAATTTAAGATAGCCCCCTATGAACTGTATAAGGATTGCATTTACTTCGGACAGTGGAGCAACGGTCAGAAACATGGATTTGGGAAACTGTACTTCCCTGATGGCAGCAACTACAGTGGGTCTTTCCTGGACGGGAAGGCCTCAGGACATGGCAGGCTGTACCATACCAACGGAGACATTTACATGGGTAACTGGCAGGATGACAAGGCACATGGGTTCGGGAAGTACATATCAGCCAACGGAGGTGTCTATGAGGGACACTGGGTGGAAGACCAGAAACACGGAGCAGGCAAGGAAAGCTGGCTAGATGGGACCAAGTTTGAGGGCACCTACAGCTACGGCAAGAAAAATGGCAAGTGCAAATTCACATATGCCAACGGCAACAAGTACATAGGCGAGTACAGGAACAACAAGAGGGAGGGACAGGGAGTCATGGTCTACAACGATGGCAGGCAGTACAAGGGAACCTGGTTCAACGACAAAATGCACGGACAGGGAGAGTTCACATGGCCAGAAGGCAAGAACTACAGCGGAGACTACGAAGAAGACATCAAACAAGGCTATGGCAAGATGCTATACGGAGACGGGTCCTCCTATTAAGGCTACTGGAGGGCAGGCAAGCAGGAAGGAAAGGGACTGTACATCGATAAAAACGGAAGGAGGTTCGATGGCACATGGTACAACGGAGCCATGACACAACAAATGTGATTATCTCACTCATGTATTACCACCCAACATCATTATTAATACATAAATCACCTGTTGTCAACGCTCAACGCGACTCCTGGATCTTAGAACTGAGTTCTTGTTAGAGTTATTTCTGCTGGTTCTAATTTTGAAGGCTGAGAGTCCCTTGGGCATTGCTCCTTCATCCATTGACTGGGACAGTATTAATGACCGTTTTTCACTTTCCAGTTTTTCCAGTCTTTGCTTGATGGTGCTGATTTGCCCCCATTCTTCTTCTACATTCTGGTCTAACCAACTTGACATTTCCCTTGCCTTTCTTGATAGAGCTGATCCCATTTTAGCATCTTTTGGAGTATCGAGTTCCATCATACTCATTCTTTTGGCCAGTTTCTGTTCAAATGCTGCTTTGGTCGAAGAGGACCAAATTGATTAAGCAGGAGCAAACTCATTTGCCCGAACATCCAGCAAGTACACAGTTCCATTCACATATGCATACTTGAACAGACAGTCCTGCATGATTTCCTTGGTTTTCTTTGAGTGCAATAATACAAACTTGAGTGCTACATACTTCAGGTATTCCTGGATGTCCTTCTGCTTGAGTCTATCTTAATACTATAGTGCATCTTTGTCGGATATGTAGTGTTCATCTGCGCTCTTGATTTCCCCTAGTATGATTCTGGCTTCTATTTTGGCCCTTTCGAACATGGGTCCTTGGAAGCACTGTTCTGTGACTCTGATGCGTTCTTCATCGTAGTATTTGCTGCTGACCAGAGTCTGCAGGTATATGAGTCCATCTCTCAGATACTTCTGTTTTGACTTGAACAGTCCTTCTATTTGGCTGAGGTTGAGCATTTGATAGTGGTTGTGTTTGTACTTGCCTAGGGCTACACACTCTGATTTGAGTAGATCTGCATAGCTGGCCTTCCTCCTTCCTGCTGAGTCTGTGTGTGGCACTCTTCCTGGATTGTGGTGCATGAATCCTTCTAGGAAGAAGTTGTATATTTCAAATAAGTGCAGTTTGGACTTGTTCTTGATCATGGTTATTGAGTCCTTGTCCCTTTTCTTGGCGATCATGCAGGATGGGGCTCCCCTCTCAAACAAACAAAGTTCAGGAAGGGCAAACTTAATACGGCGAGGGTTCCTGTCAAATTAAGCCATATGGGTGATCAACTCGATGTACCCTTCACTGGTCTTATCACTGAAACACTCAGATTGCATATCAGTCACATCCTTCTTGACTATGCGCATCGTCTGATTGATGATCACCTTCTGACACAGTTTACACCTGCATCCCTCGTTGTTGAGTTCATGTTTCTTCAGCTTCCTGGGGAATATCTTATTATAGTCAAGCATTGGGGAAGCTCACTCCAATGGGTTAATAAGGGACTATTAGTTTTATTTAACCTAGTGTAAGTGAATAATAGGATGAGTCTAAGTGAATGTAATGGATATAGGAATATTAGAAGTATCACCTCCCTCTCCCCTTTCCTCCGTTGATCTGATCATTCTTGCCATCCTTTGCTGAAGTCGATCTTGAGTGCCCACTCAGGATGGTCGATGTATGGGTTCCTGTTTCCCTGTAGCTTGAACAGTGAGAAGTTCCTGTGTTTTTCCCAATCGGTCACTGGCTCCATGGCTGCGGTCTCCACTAACCAAGGCAGCAGTTTCTTGGAGAAGTATCCCGGGTTAGCACACTCTCTGTAGCAGGTGAGCACATAGAGGGTACTCCTGGCGATGGCTCCCTTGTTGATTTTGGGAATGTATGTCTTCCGGTCTGACCCATTCTTGAATATCTGTCCATATTCTCCATCTTCGATGAGTTTGTCATCGACTGAGTACTTCCCGAATGGCATGTTACCCCTGCACCCATTGGCACTCTTGCTGGCTGCGAATATGGCATGCATGTCCCTCCCTGTTCCTGATTTCTTGCCTCTTTGGAATGACTGAGGGAAGGAGTGCTCTTCATCACACTTCATAAGCATGTTGCCCTCAGCATCACTCAATATGGCTCCTGAGTATACGCACCTGAGAGTGTGATCTGGGTGCCTGTCAACTACCGGGAACAGGTTCTGTCTTCTCCTGGCGTGTGTGAATGTGCTAGCTAGTAACTTGCTGAGGTTGTCATATGTGACTTCCTTGAGGTGCACATAGTACCCTTCCTTCATGTATGCATCTTGTTCCTTATCGTAGTAAGTGTTGTCTTCTTTGTTTTTCTTGAATATTTATTGGTGGTCCTTCCTCCTGGCTTCTCTCTTGGCCTGCCTACCAGGTGAGACCTCCCTCACCTTCGAGTCCTGGGATCCCCCATAGAATGGTCTCTTACCATGTTTTCGATGGCTACGATGCCTACCTTCTCTTTTCTCCTCATCTCGAGGACCTTTTTCATGTTTGCGACCTCGTCTGTTGATTCCCATTCTCTCGAAGTCCTCCTTCAGTTCTTTAATCTCCTCCTTACGATCAGGAGACGATGATGATGACTATGAGTGGCCAGATATCATTCAGGAAACAATAATAACAGGATTTATTGGGAACACTTAATAGCCACGTCTGATCAATACTAATCCATGAATGCTACCAAAATTGAAAGAGAATAAAGAAAACAGCAGAAGAGGGAGAAATACATGCAATAAAGAGGAGACAAAGGGGTAGAAGCAAGGAGAGGCATCATCTGAGAGGAAACAAATAGGAATAAACACACTCAAGACAGCAATAGGGGGATTCAATAAGGATGAAACTGATATAGGAAATAGCAATAAGGAGTGATAAATAGACACGAACTAAGCACTTCAGTCAATATGGTACACGATTAAACCCAGTCTGTCCTGATTTATGTACTGATATTATTTTTATATGGATCTCTTATAGCAAGTATATCTGATTGATCTCATTAATAACATCAATAATCCGATATTCTGTTGAGGTTATAAACTATAAATGACAGATTTAGCATCGGTCCGTTCTGGGTATCGTAACTATCAGCAGATGTCTGGCAACAGTCAGCAGGCCATGAAGATCACTCTTGCTAGTATGGCTGAATCCCAATCCGAAGTTGAGAAGTTGATCCATGATGTCCAAGAGAACAATGAATTCGAAAAGATCGAAGAGCTCCTATTTTACAAGGAGAAGTATCAATAGTTGGAGGGAGCAATCAAGGATGCCAAGTCCAAACTGTCGACTCCTTCGAAGTACCAGGCTATGGTTGAAGCCATACTCAGGGCTAACCCTCCCATTAAAAACGAATCAACCAATAAAGGATTGATGATGATGGATGAACCCATGAGTTTCAAACCAACTTCAAGCAGGATACACGAGGCTCCACCCTCATCTCAGGGATCCATCGATGTAAGGGAAAGAGACACCAACAAAGATGTCAAGACATCCAAAATAATTCAGTCATTCTTTGCCAGCAAGAGCAGCATCAAACACATCAATCCTAGTTTCAAGAGCATCACAGAGGGGCACCAAGGGTCGATGGTCAACAGCAGTGGATTCACGAAGAAGAAGACAGTCCCAGACAAAGATGCAGAAATCAGGAGACTGGTAGAAGAAAACAAAAAACTACACTAACAGGTCAGAAACAGGAGTCAACAGGAACAAGAACTGAACAATTTCGAGAAAAACATATATAAGGAGGAAAAGAACAAGTGCATAGAACGCATAGAGGAACTGGAGGGCGAGATAGAACAACTGTCACAGACAAACTACAGGCTAAAGCAGAAACAGGAGCAGAATTACACACAGCATGATGTCACTTCCATCAGAGACAACCCTCAGGAAAAATCAAGTACATCCTTTGAAGTATACACTCCCTATTCTATACCCACAAGACCCAACGATCTAGTTAAGATAAGCGAAAGGAATACCAAGAACCTAGGAGCTGGATCAAGGCACAGACCAGGATCAGGGATTAAGCAGGGCATCCCATAGAGTCAGCAGTTTAACAGTCCGTTTGCAATTTCAGTCAAGCCGGATAGGAAGGTAGAAGAGGAAGCCATCAGGAATAACTATCCTTTTGCCAGTAATCAGGAACCAATTCCTGCTGTCGAGAACAACTTCATTGAATCACCACCTATCAATCAAAAAGAACTCTTCAACCTGGAAGAGGCACTGAATGCATCAGATTACTCACTCCAGAAGAGCAGATTCGATACATTCGATATGGCTGGTACTTTCTACAATGACAACTCTCAGTTTTTGAATGCTTCCAAGCAATAGATAGCCATCGATCCGCGCACTTCAACCAGAAACAAGGTGGCCTTCTTTAAGAAGTCACTCGTCATAGTAAGAGATCCTGAGTTTGAAATAGCCTTCAAACGGTCAGATTTGGATGAATCTCAGTCATCCCTCAGAATCATATTCTACATCCTCAACAAAACTTCCTCAACCAAATCAGTTAAGATCGACTACGATTGCGATAGGAACTATTATGACATGAAATTCCAGGAACGCATCTCCCAAGTCAAGCCATCTGAACAGGCAAGAGAGTCCTTGCAGATCAACTTAGTCAATTTCAATGATTTGAACAGCATCATCGATATGCATGTCATCATTGGAAATAGGAAATACGATCTTTGGGTGCCTGCCAACTTCATCCATTTCACAAAAGATCCGAGGCCTCCATTAATGGGTGCAGCAGACATGACAGTAGAGCCTGATCGGCAGTTCTCAACATACGAAAACATGGCATCCATAGTTCCTCTTACGTATGACTCAAGAGATGGAGATGCCATCATTGGGCAGCTGTTCGGAGAGTCCCGAGTGTTCAAAGGAAATATTCGATTGATTTGGTTCCAGCATTAACTCACTATTGAGACATCCTAGAAGTGGCTCGACTATGTCTCCTTCCTTCTGCATCGGTTTAAATGATCTTCTGAGATCGTCTTTATTTTTTGATTGTTTATTGATACAGTATCTTCAACATTAATTAAAAGGTCGATATCTTAAGTCTTCTTCTATTATCAAATGTGCCTATTGTATCGAAGTTACAATCGATATACGTAAGTGAATCATATTTTGTGGATGAAGCTGTCCATGTTGATGAAATCGTTGACGATAACTGCTTCTACTTCCTCAGGTTTGACTGCCGTCCTGTATTCATTGGTCTTTGTGAAGTACTGTGCTAATGCAAATGCCCTTATTTTGAGTTCGTTCTCATTGTCAACGAATGAGTCCTGGATGACAATCTTCCTGTCGAGGGGTTTAAATGATGCACTTTCCTCCTTCTTTTCAGGTACGTAGTCGATTGAGTAATGAGGGAAGTAATTTGACAAATAAGGTCTGTATATGAAGGGAGGTTCCTGAATAGCCTTCGATACGTGCACTTCCTCAGTCACTACATTACACACAATATACATTCAGGTCTCTTGCTCAGGAAGGTCTGCAAATCAGAACTCTCATGAACCATCAGCTTGATGCCGAAGTAGTCGAAGATGAAGATCCATTGGTGGTGAGCAAAGGAAGATAGGTTAGCCAGGGATATCATCTCCAGCAGTTTCAAACCAGCAAGCAGCAAATTAGGGTTCTTGGAGATTTCATTGGCCAGTTACACTTTCACCAGGTTCCGAGTGAACAGCTGCATCAGCAAGGCCAACAGCATCGGCCAGATATCCAGGAACAGCTGATTAAGGGAGATCTATGACAGCCTCAAAATGAGAATGCGGATTGAGAACAGTATCAGTATCAGCAGTGCTGGATGTGCTTCTTCAGACTTCCTAATTACCTATGCTATCTTCTCGAGCAGTCCCTTGATCTTGAGTGCGTACTGGTCCTTCCCTCCACTGTAGAGCAGGAAGCATATCCTTTGGAAGCTCTTGACTCTCTTCTTGTTTTCCTCTGACTCTTTGGCGAAGTAGCTGCTGGACAGGGTCACCTTCTCTAGATACTAAGTAAATGTCTCATTGTTCTGGTCTATGCCGACTACCCAGTTCATGATCTTGGCCCAGTAGTTGAGTGTTTGCCTGTTGCAAATGAAGAAGTCATCCTGGTTGAATATTTTGAGGAGGGGCTGTCTCATGGGTTTGATGAATAGGAGCCTTGCCTTTTCGAGCAGGTCGTGTATGACCTCTGATGCACTCTATGCAAATAGCATATTTTCTTCCGTTTTGCCTTGGGAGATACTATCGAACAGTATTTCAACCCATTCGCATGTCCTGGCTACTACCCAGTGATTTTTCTCAGGAGCATAGGTGTTCTGGATGAGTTCGAGACCTATCACTTTAAGTGCTTTGAATGCCATCAGTCTGACTCTCCTCTCCATTTATACCTCATCACCAGGTCTGACTGCATTGAACATCAATCTATCAGTCACATTGGTATCCTTTAGTTTTGATCGATAGATATCATACAGGCAAGGTGGGAAGGCACCACTAAACGGTACTTTGAATCCAAGGATTTGGATGCGAAATCAGATTTAATGGGGTGTTCGAAGTAGAAGGACTCTCTCTTAGTAGCCACATTGGCCAGGAACTTCAGTTTGTCCTTAATGACTGCATGCAGGTCAGATTTGAACTTCTAGATAGAGAGCAACTCCTTAGGGGAGTACTTACGAGAACACAGATTGATGATCTAGAGGACCCATAGAGCAGTAGAGGGCGTACGAGAGTGCAAGAATGGTCTCACTGCCTTCATAATGGTTGACCAGATTTATAGCAATGACTGTTGATCTAGTGCTTTCTCATCCAAGTGCACATAATGGAAATACACATATAGGAAGTAGAGTACCTTAGCTTCAGTGGCACTTTTCTGGTAATCTAGCACTGTGCCTTTCTTGGTATCCTTTTCTACTGCTGTCAGACCCTGCACTGTGGATGTCTCCAGGAAGGCATGGATGATCACATTGATGGGGAAGTTGTTGACAATGATGGTCTCAATGATCTTCATCAGGAACTCAGTCTTTTCGACATCAATCACCAACTCACCCCTGTCATCAGGCATCGGAGCCTCCTGTACCCACAAAGTTAGGTATATGTCAGTTATTTAGGTAGGGAAACGATAGAACATGGGTTGCATGATGGAAAATATCTTACCCCAAATGGACTCCTTCTCCTCACCGACATACTCAATCAAATTCTTTAGGACTGAGTTATATTTGCTGAAACGTTCAAAGTTAAATGAACGCATACCGATCCCTGAGAATTACTCAGTTGCAATTCTGACATACTCTTCAGATAGGGGCCAGGCTCTGAGGATAGTCTCATAGACTGGTTTCAAATTCTTCAGGACTGCCTCACAAGTATCAAGATTATGGAGGAAGTTGGTCTTGGATATGAGTTTCCCATCCTTCTGCGATGAGGACAGTCCTAGAGTGACTATTGATTTGAAGGTGTCAAAGAGAGTATAAGGATTGGTGAACTCGAACTGCAAGGAACTGATGTCTAAGGTATCCAGGTCGTAGAAGTAGTTGAGTATCTCTGACACTCCATACAGCACTGAGAGTATCTCATTGGTCTTGGCAACTTCCTGCAAGTTGTCAGTCAGCCGGACTATCTTCTCCTCCTGTCTGGATTTCATCTCTAGTTCGGCTATCCTGGACATGGCTTTGTTGCTGGCCTCTCCTACTCTCTGTTCCTCTTCACTGAGCACTTCCCCAACTAAGTTGATCTTGATCTGTTTAATGATGTCATAGTAGGCATGCAAGATACCCATAATGCAGGAGGTGCAGTCCTATGGTTCCAGAAAATCGGCAATCAGAGGGATGCATGCAGTCAGGAAAGAAATGAACTGACTGCGGACATAGGAGAAAGGAGTGTTCAGACCTTTAAGGATGCTCCCAATGAAATTAGGGTTGGCGAATAGGTCCTTAAAGAATGCCCTTACATCCTGCAGTTCGCCCTTCTTGCGGAAGGAGGAGTTACTGATGATGTTCCTAAAGAGACTGAGCAGTTGTATCTGAATAATATACTCCTTGTTGATGACCACCTGGCTGAGTACTTTGAACAGAGGGTCCAAGATGAAGTTGATGATCCTCCTGCACAGAATGGGGTTGTCAATGTAGTTGATGAGTGTTTCCAGTAACTCAATGGCACTGGTGTTGACTCCTGAGTTGCCTACATAGAACTCAACTCCCATGCTTTCCAGTGCCTGCCCTTCAATGTACTTAACACACAAGATGACCAGTAGATCCATGTAGGCAATCCTACGGACTGCAATGGGGTCCTGGTTGACTGGTTTCTATAGCACTTTAGGGAGGACCGGTTCCTTCTCAACCACTGACTCTACCATCTGGACTGCTTCCTTCTGGTCAGTGATCATGGGCTATGCTATTTCGGTCACATTGGGTCTCACTTACTAGAGAGTCTCGGATATCTCTGACTGATAAATGTACCTCAGGAAGGCATAGGAACCATTGGACAGGATAGAACGGAGCCTCCTGAAAGTGTCAAAAACGATGGTAGTATCATAGACCTGTCTGATCAGGCAGATACCTCGAGGAGTCTCATACCAGTCCTTACAGGCCTTCATCAACTCACCGAATAAGGGCTAAAGTACTCGATGGAAGAGACTCATGCTCTCCATCAACCAGTTACGGGCTGCGTGTCTGACCAAGGGATTCTGGTCATCCAGGAAGTCCAACATCAAGAACAGTCCCACCTTGTTCAATTAGGCGAACTACTTATTGCTCAGAAGCAGATCCTTGTACTTGAACCCAGTCAGCCTCCAGAAATGGGAAAATCTCTGAATTGATGCCTACTTTTCAGGTACATTATGAGTGGCAAATGATCTCTTCACGGTATCAGTGAACTCAAAAGGGAAGTACTTGCTGAATGCCACGATCAAGTCAATGATCTTGGCATGCATATGAGGGAAGTCGAGCAACGACCACAGCTTCTATAGAGCCAGTTTCTGATAGTCATTGCCTACTTTCCTGTTCTTCTCGGCAAGGATGAGGTTCTTGAAGCTGTTGTAGATGGGGTGCTTTTGCTCTGAGAGCAGGCATTGAATCATAGCTTCGATGGCTGCCAATGAGATCACTGGGTTGCTGACTCTGATGCCTCCTTCTATGGTCTGGAACCACTTTGGCAGTGCCTGTATGGGCTTCTTGGGCAGATGGAACTGCAGCTTGACAATGAGGAGGACACTGACTTTGAATGTCTCTTCATATGGCTGTATCTTGGGGTTGACTCTTATGATCGAGCCTAAATGAAGCAGGAAGCTCTAAACTCTACTGAGTACATCGACATACCTGCCTTCCTGTGCTTCTGTTGCTTTCATGATCTTGTCCTGGTACTCCACTCTTTCCGGTGGGAGTTCCTTAAGTCCTGTCTCCTCTAGATAGTTCTTGTTGACTTTGTCCTGTTCTTTCCTCATGTACCTCATTACGCTCTCCCTCCTGGCTAGTAGGTTATATGTGAGTAGGACTCCATCCTTCATGAAACTGGCTGATGGTTTCTTCTTCTCTGCAAAGATATGTAATCCTTCTGACAGATCCTCGAGGATAGTGGTCAGATACTCCAGTTAATCAAGATTGTGCTCGTGTTTCATCAGTTGAGTGTAACAGAAATCGATGTACTTGACAGTTTCGAAGCAGGCATGGTCATCACCATCCTGGACTCCCTTCCTGAACAACTTACCCATACTTGACAGAATTACTGGATAGTAACTAGGCAGGTTCTCCAGGAATCGCTGTCCTGCCTTCGTGACTTCACCCGAAAACTCGAACCCTTCACCATAATTGAAGATATATCTGAGTAAATTCAGACACACCTCACTTAAGGTTAAGTGCACCATATGAGGGTGTTCAATGTAGAAGTTCTGAAGGATCTTCAGGGGAAAGATACAGTCATCCTAGTCATGAGGCTCAGTGTTCAGGATCTGTTTGAAGGCCTCAACCAATAAGGGAATCACGAACTCATTCTTCTCAGTGATCAGGTACCTGTTCTCCTCATCCTCCTTGCCGAACAGCCATCGGTTCACTCTCTTGATTAGAGATATCTCCTTCTTTCTGTACAGTCTCACTGCACTCTCAACTAGAACTCTGCGCTCATCATCTTGAAGGATAGTGGACTTGAGTCTGAGGTGACTGAACAAGAAGTCAAGAGCAGCCCTCCGAGTTAAAGGAGCACTGTCATCCAGACATGACGCAATTGCACTTGCTACAAGAGTATTGGCATTGGGGAAGTTAACCTCAGGAATATCACTGTCGATACCCTTACTGATAGCCTCGATACCTGGTGTGACCATCAGTGGCACTCTGTTCAGGGCTACTGAGTTGTATGGGTTCTCTATTTTCTGGTTGGACTTGAATGCTGACCCTACAGCCCTTGGACAGTTGTCTGATATGTGTGAACTTCCTAGTTGCTTGTTGTCCTCTAGTTCTACTTTTCTTTCCTGTATGTTGGTTGACTGGTGCATATCACTGTCTTCTTCATTTTCTTCGATGATCCTTCCCAGTTCACTTGAGCCCTCCTGGTTGAGGCTTGGCAGTAGATTGGGTTCTTTGTCTGGTTCTGGTCTGGGTAGGTCTATGGACAGTTTCCTCCTTCCTGACACCTTTCTGGTCGGTTCCTGACTCTCCTCCATTTCTCTTAGGAGTTCTTCCTGCTCTTATGAGAACCCATGTGAGTCTGAGAAGTCCTCTTCTCCTTTGATGAAGTCCATCTTGGGTATCACCCTTGCCAAGTATGCCAATCCAGGTGCCCTACAATCAGGAAACTTCAGCACTGATGACCATATCGAACCAACAAAGTACTTCCTACCTGCTGCATCCATTATCTTCTCCAAAGTGTCCTCAATCTCATTCAGAAGGTGGGAATCATTAGACTAACCATACACTGGCAAAATGGACTTCACCAAACCAGAGAGCATGGGAATCAACTGCTTACCCAAGTCCAAGTAATAAGCACGAATCAACTCAAGGCATAGGATTCGGTATTCAGTCTTAGAGCTTTGAGTGAAGTACGGGAGCAAACTCATACTGTACACTCCAAGGTCATCTGCGAATAACTTCAAATAGTCGTTAATGTTGCCCTAGACAGCCACCCTCATGTTCTGAAACAGGATACCATGGATCCTCAGCACTACCTCGTGAACCTTGTCAGGCAGTTTAGGGTTAATACATTGATTCAGACGCTTAGAGAGCAGCACTTTCTCAGTAATATATGGCGATGGGTGCTCCTTCAATATGTTTTAGAGACTGATGAGCCAGTTATTGATCTGAGTCCACTAGGTGTTGTTCGAAAAGCTCTAGAGGGATTTCTGCAGTAATCTGTTGAGGTTCTCTGTAATGCCTGCATACTTTCGTGCCTTCTCCATGACAAAGCTTATTATAATGAATGTAGATCTCAAAACTAAATCAAAAAGTCGCGAAGATAGCTAAAACCGCAAGCTGACCTTGAAAGCTTGGGAATAACTCTATAGGCTCCTTTAACGAGGAGTTGGTTTTCAAGAAATACTTTGTTAACAAAAATCATTACATTCTCTAATTCGAGACTTAATATTCGCATGCATTCTCTATAAAGAGTTTCCGAAACTTGCTCACTGAAAGAATTCTTTCGCTAAAATGAACAATATTCAAATCATAGATGGAAGAAACCTTGTCGTGCTTCTTCAAACTCTCTCGTTTGAATATTGAGACGACTACAGAATGGAGCATTCATCTTGAGCTTCAATAAAAAGAGTGTTTACACGAAAACCATTCTCTCCATCCACTTTAAAGAGTAGACAGGGGATTTTTAATTGGTTGGGATAAGAGAAACACCACTGGGTTTGCCCATCAGAATTGTATTTACGTCTATAATGAATCATGAGTGCAATCCAGAGAACTATCGCCCTTACACAGCCCATTTTCGATAGCCATAGTACGAGGTAGGATCGTTACCTCTTGTATGGCATTCAAGAGCTATTAAAGCGGCTATATCTCCCTCAAAGGCACTCAAAGATTACAGCGTGGTCTTTGTTTTTGATAGTATCTATAATAGAGGAACTATATCGCCGACCTCTTTGTTTTTCACACCGCGTGATCGTTCCAATTCTCCTCCTTATTCATGGATAAATGCAAAGAGATTCAAGTATACGTGAAAAATTAGACGAATTGGCTCGTCAGCAATATTCTCGAAACAACTTCTACCCACTCATTCTATTCCTAGAACAGTATTAGCGAGGAGAAAAAGATATGGCTTTGTGTAAGATAGGCAAGTGCCAAAGTATGAATCAGTGCTTGTTATACTTGAAAGAAATATGAATCACACTCAATAATAGGAAAGCATTGAAAAAGACTAATGCTGGTCGAATACTTTGATTTATTGAGTTCTAAATTTAATTCAATTCTGCTATTTTGATTTTTGATTATTAAATTCCTTTTTAATGCCTCTTACTATAAAAGTGAAGGCAGAATTGGTTGTTGATTACATTGGGCTGGATTAATTGAGATTCTATTAACAATTATCTTTCCTTCAGTACAATCAGTCTAATTTATTCTTTCAAGCTTTATACTCCGAACAGCTTTCTCTTTGCCATTTAAATCCAACCTTTTTTTGAGATTGAATAGCTTCAGTAGCCTCCACAGACCTGTCCTCTAAGCTCCAAATTTATAGTTTTCTTAAATGAACCTTAAACAGTTTTCAAATTATAGACCCTCAATAATTCACTGAATCGGTCCCTTTTTCCACATTGATCGGATCGTATTGGTGATGGAGTGTCTTGGCAGGGCAACTGTCTGTAAGTAAATAGAAATTGGGCAGCCTTGATCCCTCTTTATAATCTTAAATTCGAAAGATGGGGTTTCTATCGAAACTCATTCATACAGTGGTAACTCTGCAGGTCCGCTATCAGTTGTAGTTGGCCATGTACCCTGTGATATACTTCGTTCTTTACTTCTGGAGTGCCTGCCACTTCTGGATGACTGTGCTCTACCCCAACAATGACGTTGTTCAGTACTGGCTTAAATGGACCGATATCTCTCACCCTCAATATAATTTGGACCGTCGAGCCCTGCTATGGGTGTTCTCTTCTATGGTGCTGTCCTGCTTCGCCCTTATGGTTCGTCAGGTCTATGTCTCTATTCGCTATGGTTCCCTCTATTTCTCTTCCTTGGAGAAGTACTCTATGCGTATATTTGGGGGTCTGGGTATCTGCCTGTCTACTGTGTTCATGCTGGGTGTCATCAGAGTGTGTTTGTAGGTCATTGACACTGATCCTGGTTTCTACTCTTCTCTTGCTTGGGTGTGTCTGTCTATTCTGACTGTGGGTGTGTTGCCTTTCCACAATTTATTCTTGACTGACCTATCCCCCATATCGTAGAACCCATATGCTTCTCTTAACTATTTCAGTTGCCTGAGAGTGATCCCTATCATCCGCATTGTCTTCTGCTATAGCTCTGTCCTTGATGGGCTGTCGAATGTGTACTTCGTTTATTCGTCTTTGGCTCTGGTGTTATTTTGGTTCTTCAAGGAACCCATATTCCTGTACAGGCATGACAGCTATCAGAGGAAGATCATGTACTGGATGTTCTGGATCACTGTCATTCGGACTATAGCCAGTTTTAACAACAGTCCTGTGGCTGGTCCTATTATCGTGATTGGGTCTATCTTCTATTTTGTGTTTATGGACAGCCTCGTGCAGGAACGCATCAAGAAGATGATCACCAACCCCAAGATCACTGTCAAGAAGATCAAGATACTGGTCAGCTTTGTCAACGATTTCAAGGCCAACATCATGCACCTGTCCCTCTTCTACCTAACCCATAAGAAAGAGTGCAGGAATCCTGAATGCAAGTGTCAGACAGTAGGACTCACCACCCTATGCCAGGAAGAAGGAGTCAGTGACTGGTACTTCCTGATCAACGACATACTCAAAGCTGAGTACAACCTACCTGAACTCAACACCAAACCCAGAACATAGAAACTCAGACTGATGGCCAAACTGGCAGAAATAGCAGTAGTACAGATAGACTACACTGCCAAAAAACTGGGCAAAAAGAACAAGGCACTGTACCTATTGCAGGAAATAGGCACACACATCCATGAACAAAACTGGACAGCACTGCTGTTCAGGTACTACCAGAGGTACTACATACACTGGATGGAAGAAAAAATGGTATTCGAAACCAGTCTGGAGAATGCACTCAACCCATATGCCTCCAAGTACATGCTGTACCAGAAGAAAGTAGTCAAACTGACCAATGCGATGAGGGAGTCAGCCTTCAACCATAGAGAGTTCTGGCTATAGATCTGCAAGACCAATCCGGACACAGTGGCAGCCACTCCACTGGTTGTTAAGGCATTCAGCAGTCACCTCTAAGTAGTTGAGTGTGTGGGTGAACTCCTCAAACTGGAGAATGTATAGTCCATTATCTTCCCTCTTTACTACCCTTATTTCTCTAAGGTGTGCAATATGGAGTTGCCTGTGCCTGCATCGAACCCAGTGTCGAATGACAAGCTCTCCCTGGATCTCCGCAAATACTCCTATGACTCTAAGACTTGCACTTGTTTCGTGAAGATCAACAATGATAGGGACTTCGGGAGGATCATCTACAATAACAAGTACTTCGATGAGATGCTGGGGTTTACGAGTCAGGGTAAGATGAAACTGAACATTGATGACCTGATTCCTTCTCCCTTCATTGAGTGTCACAGGTAGAAGGTCTTCCGGTTTATTGACGCTGGGGCCTATATGATGAAGAACTCTAAAGTCCTAATTCAGAAGAAAGGAGGGGAGATCATGGATGTGTTACTGATGATCCAGATCACACCCTCATTGAGGGATGGACTGCAGGCTGAGGCATTCATATTCCCATTGACAGCCAGCCAGGAGAGCATATTCATATGCAGTCGAGGAGGGGAAGTCCTAGCACACTCAAGGACCTTCGAGGAAACCATCCTGGATGCCCATACTGAAGCAGAAATAGACGAACTAGGACTCACACTCACCAAGAGTCTGAAGAAGTTCGGAGAAATCAGGAACAATGCAGGACATTCAGAAGGCACAGAACTAGACATACAACTAGCAGGAAAGAGTACACACTCACAGTCAGAAGGGAACACGAAGTACCCTCACAGAACGAAGTATTCTATGTACTCAGGTTACAAGAAGCAGGGGAGGAAAGGACATCCTCACAAATAGACATCATGGAGAATTTCCTCACTGCCAGGACTCAGTTAGATGAGGAAATGGGATTGATACCATTCACAACCAACAAAATATAAACAGCCAAAGTACTATCAAAGAAGAAGAGGGAAGAAAAACTGGAAGAAATACTATCAATAGTAGGCAACAATCAGAACTGCCAGAAGGTAAGCATATGGGCAGCACTCACCATAATCCTCATCATAGCAGCCATAGTAATAGTCGGATATAGCTACACCTATGCAGAGAAAAAGTCAGAAATGGGGAAAAAATTTGAGAAAGTCAGAGGGGACTATCACCTTCTGAACAGTCTGCTCTAAGATAGCCTGTACTACCTTCGATGGGCAACTATAGAAGCCAACTCTACTCAGGAACAACCCCACTTTGACTTCTATATGGAGAGACTCTCACACTTAAAGAATGAAAGTGTTCACCTATTTGCAGAGTTAACAGACAAGGTCAGCATCGAGTATACAGGACTAAGGGTTGAAGATTCGGGCAACCTGAATCCTGAGGTCAAGGACTTCTTCATGATAATGGAACGGTTCATATTTGGCAGTCTGACTAACCTTGGACAAGGATCCATGCAAGACTTGAATTTCCCTTTAGTTAGGTCAGAACTATCTCCTCCTTACAACAACTTCGAGAGGAACTTTGTATCTGCCAATCTGAACTCGTTACTCACAGTGTTTCCTCATTTTGGAGATGTCATCAAGGGAGTTCTTGATAAGGAGGCATGTTTGTTCGGACAGTGTCTCGCTCATTAAACCATCATTTTTGTCCTCTTGTCTGTTATCCTGATTCTGATCATCATCTTTACGAGTTCTTACCGCATCTTCATCAAGATCAAGGAACTGAGGGATCAGACCTACCACATTATTGAAGTGATTGACTCTTTCAACATTCAGAAACGCAAGGACAACGTCAAACAGTACTATGAAACTACATTTCCTAATGACAAGGATGCCAAGGAGACTATCGATCGAATATTGAAGGTGGATAAGTCACAATCAGCAGTCAACTTCAATAAGGCCATTCCTGAAAGATGTCCTACTAATTTAAAGGGCACGATGCTCAGGAAGTCAGTGAGACAGAGTTCTATCTCTGACTTCCCTCAGTCACCCAGTTCATCCTAAGTGACTCAGAGGAGACTAGTTCTAACAACTACTGAGGCCTTCGATCAGTTTGACACTGTGTCTGAGGGTTCTGAACAGACTGAGCCCTATGGTAAGGGTCAACTTTCATTTTAAAAATCATCCAGGAACAGGATACTCTTCAAATTTGTGGGAGCATTTATGCCATTGATGCTGTTCTTCATCGGTCTGATGCTTGCCTATGCAGCTAGTACCCGTTTTTTCCTGTCTTACTTGCACAGTAATGATCTTCTCCATGACCAGATTGCTCTGATGAAGGAAATCAAGCTATACACTCTTTAATTAGCCTTCCAAGGGTAACCCATCCCAAACACAACATCGGTGGCTGATGACCTCAATCACAAGATGACTAAGTTCTATAACATCGAACGATAGTTGTTAGAGGCATTGGAGGGAGGGTCCATCAGTAAGCTCTCCTTCGAAATACACAGGTTCAATGAGGAAGGTATATGTTCGTCACTTGATAAGTTGGAGAATGCCAGTAACTATGAGATCCAGTTCACCTAAGAGTAGTGCAGAAATTTGAGTGGCAGGGATCACTTCCAAAAAGGAAGGAGAGCTACAGTGGTGCAATTTATTGATGATGCCCGATCTCTGTTCTTCAAGTATGGCAACTAGAGTCTACCATATGAAGAGAGGAAGGCCTTCATCGAGAACTCTACTTTAGTGTGGATGAAACTGGCAGACTATTACCTTGAAGCTATCTCCCGTTATCACATATCGTTGTTTCATACCTAAATCGAGTAACTCAACAAGACCTTCCAGGTGATGTCTATGGCTGCAACAGTTGTAGGTGTTCTGATGCTACTTGCCACATTTATCTATCTATGGAGGCCTTGCCGGGGACCATGTTCACCGATATCAAAGAAATCAAGGCTATCTTCCATATGGTTTCCATTGCCTCAATTAAGGCTACAACCAACATTCAGGACATAGTTCTGAACGAAGTTGACTATACTTTCCTGAGGTGATTCATTATACTTCTACTAATATATTCACTGACTGATACTTCCTACTAATATTCAATCTAGTTAAATATCCCAATTTAATATTCGAAATAGAACAATGAGGAGGGGTTTGGGGTTGGGGTTGGGGTTGGGGTTGGGGTTGGGTTGGGGTTGGGG
>JALQPE010001426.1:0-19359 GCA_030407315.1 Asparagopsis taxiformis | reverse complement strand
CCCAACCCCAACCCCAACCCCAACCCCGCTTAATATCAAGGTTAGAGTACTTTTTATTTGATTAATATAAAGGTAGTTGTTCATCATTCGGATTTCTTGCCATAGTAGTGTTCCAGCCTGCAGTCGATGAGTTGACTGAGGAACATAATGTATGGGTGATCTTCTTCTAGTTCTCCTTCTCCCTTACACAGCTGGCACTGCTCTATTTGGGCCTTCTTGATATCCCTGTCCTTGCATTGATGACACAGGTACAGTTTCTTCAGAGATGGTTTCTTTCTTGGCCTGTCTATTTGTTCTGGGTTACCTTCAGTTGCCATGTACTTTTATTGGATTAGTTGATCAACCAAGGCTTCAGGCTCCACTCCATATGGCTTCTCATTCTGAGGTACCTTGATACTGTGTTACAACTCGCTCTCTGTCTGTTTAAGAGTAAGTTACTCTCTATCACGTAGAGATGGCACTTCAATGTGTTTAAAATCGGTACCTGTGACTTAAGATATGCCCTTTTTGGGACTCTAACTCTCACTATCATATTTGGCCTTGGAGAGAAGGTCTCCCTGCACTTCAATTAAAGAAGATGGAATTGATAGCACAGTGTCTCTAAGTTCAGCTATGTTCTATTTCCTGGATATGCTTGAAGCCTTGATTTTGGAACAAGCCTTGGAGCTGATTGACGACTTCTTCTTCAATGCAGTTTTCTCTGGGAGCTGGACACTGGAATCGAAATAGTCTGAATAGTTATACTCCATAACATCTGATGATGACTGAGACTCTTCATCTTGGGAGTTACCTGCCGGTATCTCTTCCAACTCCTTGGTTTTATTCAGCTTGTATAGTTCACTTGGGTGCCTTTCTCTCCAGAGTGGAGATGTTCAGGTCGAAGTCATCGAACTCCTCCCCTTCCTCGTTCACAAGCTCACATTTCTCTAGTCCTGACAGTCTGATGCTGACTTTACTGTCACTTTCTTCTTTATCTCTGTTCTGTTTTAGGACCTCCTGACAATTAAGTCTCATTGGTGGTTTCTGCTTAGTCTATGATGACGGATGCAGTGTTCTTGATTTCAATGGGTTCCACCACTACCTTAACTGACTGTAGACTGTCCTTCTCTGCTATTGCTGTGATCTCCGATATGTCCTTTATTTGTTTGTGATCATAGTAATATGTGGCTCCTAACTGTAGTTCCCCTGGGAGCATATTCTTGATTCTGTCTTTGATTTGTGATAGGTTGGTGATATCCCTCCCTAAGTTGATGAGTACTCCTTGGTACTCTGCCCTTATTTCTACCCCTTCTGCCTTGCCTTAACTCATCAATATTTATATATATAGTCTATTCAGATTGTCTGTTTAAATGCATACTTATCCTGTTATTCTGTTATTCTGTTATCCATTCTCTGTTATCTTCCCTATTATCTCCCCTTGTTTAAACTATTCGATTATATTGATTGATGGCCATTTCCTCCTTGGCCTTGGGTCACATCCTGATTCCGTTGATAACTGCTGCCAGTTACTGTTACTTCGTGCTGATGCTGGTACCCTTGTATCTATTCAGAACCGTTTCTTCGTGTTGTCTGTGGTCTTCATGTCGGTATTTGGGGTGCTCTTCATCCTGTATGCCATATCTGCTCGTATGCTGCTGGCATCGCACCCGGGTTCCCCTCCCCGATCCAATGTTTCGGTGTAGCGGGCAGGTGAGTTGAAGAAGAATGAATAAACTCGGACTGAACTCCTTGAACTCATGGAAAAGAACATAACCTACCAGCAACTGTGGGACCTCCAAAAGTAGATAGACATTGATCTAGGGAGTACCTGCAACTGTATGCATCACCCTCCTTCTGTGACAAGTGTGACAACATCAAACCTCCCAGATCCTTCCATTGCAACTCCTGCAAACAGTGCATCACCAGGAGGGAAAAACACAGTGACCTGATAGGCATGTGCATCGGGCAGGACAACATGAAAATATTCATGCAGTATCTATGCATCGCCATGGTTATTGTAAAATAACTCAGATCATTTCGGCATTCATGATAGGTACTGTCATTTTTGTGACAGCCTATGAACACCATCAACTAGATGACTTCACCACCTTCGAACTGGTCCTGTTTGCCTTCATCGAAATGACCCTAGGGACCTCCCTGGTACTGTTCATCAAAGAGTTCTCCATCTCCTACTACAACTCCACCGAAAACATCACAGAAACCGAGAGGAAACAGAAAGTCATCACCAGCAAAAATAACCCCTTCAACGGAGAAAACTATCACATGTCACTGTTCAAGTCCAAAATAGACTACTTCGACCTCAGGAACACCATCCAACAAACACACTGGGTAGACATGAACGAAGACCAACACTGAACAAGAACACTCACTCATCCTATCAGAAACTACATTCATCAAATTCATTGCCACTAGTATTAGAGCCAAGAACAGTTCCAAACTGACTGTTCATCAAGGAATAATATTTTCCATCATCGGATTATTTGAAGTTCATTCACATGATCATTGTTTAGGCTTAGATTCCGATTCGGTCTCCTTTCCTTCCTCCTTTTCCTTTCCTTCCTCCTTTTCCTTGAATTCCAGCTCTTCTCTCCTTTGGTCGTACTCGGATAGCCACCAGATGGACCAGGTGCTGGGTGGGAGGGCGTCTAGTGCCTTATTCCAGTCACTGAAGTAACTCGTTCTCTTCCCTAGAATATCATTCAGGTCATTCTGAGTCTAATCATGAGTACCTTCAGTTGGGGTGTGAACTCCCCATAGAACTCGAGGCGATGCACTGCATAGAATACTGCTGACAGTTTATCAGCAGGCATATCCTCCCCAGATTTCATTAGGGCTGCTAGTTCTCCCAGGTACAGGTCGATGAATGCTTCTCTCTTGCCTCCCTTCTTGAGGATGACGTCGCACTCTCTCACTGAATTAATGGATATTTACCCTTGATTTTCTGGAGTTCACTCTCCTTCCAATTGGATACCGCCTTGATATGGAATTCTTCCACTGACTTGGTCTCCCCCAGGATGTCCTTGATACACCCACCTGCAAATTCCTTAATTAGCTCGTCAGCTGTGTCCTTGACTGCCTTTTCGAGGAAGAGGAGGGTCTTAAGGGTGTAGATGTGCATGTCGAAGTTACAGTACCCTGTTCTCCTCAGTTTCTTCAGTGCCTTGATGGCCAGCAGTGGTTTATTGAACTCGATGAAGACGTCGATGCTCTGTGAGAATGCCTTGAAGTAGAGTTTGTTTTCACTGGGGTTGCCCTTGTTGACATACTTGGCTGATACCACATTGGTAGCATAGAGCAGTGCTTCCTTCAATGGGTCCTTCTTGAGTGTCTCCATGTGTTCCTTCCCATAGTAGTCTATCTTCTTCCTGAATGCGTCTATGGGTTTGAGTTCCTCAACCTCTGCTGCCTTGTTCTTCTTTTTCTTCTTCTTGGCCACTGTGGCCTTCTCCTCTTCCTTCTCCTTTTCTTCTTCCTTCTTGGGGTTCTGGAGTTCCCTCTGGTACTCGAACAGGTATGGGATGGCATACCCTGCTGCTTCAGCATATTTCTTATCGGTGTAGAGGTTGTCGTTGAAGTGGATCAGTTCGATGTACTCACTGAGGGTCCACTTCCGGACGCAGTATGTGTGGAAGTCATAGTGATTGCCATACATGTCCACAAACTGCTTCTGAATGAAGTCCAGGTGCTTCAAACCAGGACCAAACTGTCTCTCCTTCAGGAAGGACTTCCCGGCCTAGATGATGTACCACTGGTTCTGGAGTTCATATAGGTTGGCCTCATCCTTCATGAACAGCCTCAGCACCTCCTCTGCAGTGTTGGCCTTCCCGCACTTCATCAGGTACTTGACACAGATGTTGTTCATGTACCTGTCGGCCAGGTCAGTCTTCCTGGCCTCGTTGATGGTCTTCAGTGCCTCGAAGTTGTTGTGCATCTTGTACTCGATGTCTGCTTTCACGATGTACATCTCAGACACTGTGTTAGTGTGCTCAATGGATTTGGATATCAACTCATGTGCCTTTTCGAGTGTCTTGAAGTCTCTGGCATAGTGCTGGCTGAGCATGAAGGTGGACCAGAGATACTCAGAGGGAGACACCATCTCTTCCTTATTGGGGTAAGTACCCTCCCTCAGACTGGCTTCGAACTCAACCAACACATCTCCTATCCACTGTTCCTTCTGCTCCGAACTGTACAGGGTCTGTATTTCCTTGAAGAGACTGGGCAGGTTCTTAACATAGTATGGTTTGATTAGGGCAGCGAACCCACTCTTGAACTCTGCCTCCTGGTCTGTGTGCCTGAGTTCCAGTATCTTGGATATCTTGGAGTTGAGTTCAGTGGACATCCTCTGGTAGAAGGCCTGTGGTTCCTCCTTGACCATTTTCTGGTACTTCTCCAGATACTCACTGTTCTCTGGGTACTCCTTGAGAAGTTCTACCATCTGTTCCTTGGCTTCTTCCGGTTTGTTCAGTTTTTCTAGGCAGTAAAGCATGTGTTCCCTCCATTTGATCTTATCCAGGATGGTGTCCTTGTGCTTGAGCAGTTCTGAGTGCATGTTAGTGTATTCTTCGGCATCCCTGTAAGCCAGCACTCGATACAGGTGATAGTGGTTGATCTCGACTGGTTTCATCTCCACCTGCTTGGTGAGGTTCTCGAGGGATTCCAGAGCCTTGAACAGTCCCTTGAAGTCCCCATTCTGAATTACTCCCTAAGTACCAAATGGTAGGCCAGCACGAAGGATATCCAGTGGTGGATCAGATTGGGCTTCTCCTGCAGTACCTTCAATCTAGCAGTTACATGTGCTGAGTGGTCTCTGACTTGGATCTGCAGGTTGGCCACCTCCCTCAGCATCTGCAGGTTATGGGGGTCGAACTTGGCTGCGTTCTGGAAGCACTTAACAGCCTCAGTCCAGTTCTTCTTGTTCTTCCAGAGGGTCCCATAGGTATGCCAGCACAGCACACTGCTGAACTTACTCTTAAATACGGCCATCTTGGCAGTCTCCAGTGCCTTATCCTCCTCGTTGAGTCCGGATTCGAACAGGGCCTTCATGGCTAGGGTCTATGGATGGTCTGGGTTGGTCTCGAGTATCTTCTCCACTGTCTTCATCCCCTTCTTAAAGTTCTTGGTGTCATGGAGTTTCTGCATTCAGGAACATGTACTGCCAGTGATTTGTATGCCTGTGCATCCTTGCCTTTCAGGGTCTCCGCTCCCTTGGTCAGCATCCCTTAAAGATATTAATATTAATCAATTAATACTTTCAACTTCAGTCAACTTCAATGGATCTCTGAACTAGCATTCAATCAATAGCATTCAATTAATAACATTCAATAGTATGCAGGTAGACACAGGCACTCAACCACCCAAAATCAGTCATAAGTACCCATCGCTCCACCAGAAGCCCGGGTTCAATTAAATTTACATTAAGAGTGGAAGACCCCTAGCAGTATATTTGAAGCATAGCACCAAAGTCCTCAATAAACATGATACCATCATCATCCATGGCATGACAGCCACTATCAGTAAGGCAGTCACCCTCTCACTTAAGCTCCGAAAGGAATATCCTTATCTCAATTGTTAAGTCATCACCGACTCGATGCCTACCATCGTCGAGTATGATGACGGCCACAAGGAAGTCAAGGAGAGATCAACCATACACATAGTCCTCAGGAAGACAGACTCAAATCTGTGATAGAGTGAATTGATATCAGTGTTTCCTTTTGGGTCTGACTGACCGCCTTTGATTGACATATCTGTCCTCCTTGGCTGTGTACTCATCTTTAAAGTAGTCCTATTTCTCGTACTGTTTTCCTACTGAGTTTCTCCTGGCATGCATTTCGTCGTAGTGCATGCTTTCTTCTTCCCTGAACTCTTTCCTGCTCCTCCTGTTGTAGCTGTCAGTGAGTGTGCTTATGGGATCCTCTTCATCGCTTCTCTCGTAGTCTTCATCTAGTATGTTCCTCTGGTATGCCTTCCTGTCTGACTCCTCCACTATATCTTTGAAATCCTAATCCTTGCTCATTTCTGGGTATATTTTGAGCAGTTTTTCGGAGGCATCATTCGTTGATGGGTCATACTGGGCAGCCGGGTTGGTTAGGTCTTCCTTTAGATATACTTTGGTGGTTGCCATGTCATCATCTTCTACTACCCCCTTCATGTATACCTCGCTATCCCCTAGTGGTTTCCTGCTGTGCTCTACCTTCTTCTTGATCCTATTGTCTTTATAGTCTTCTCTGAATACCAGTGCTAGTTCTTCTTTGGATGAGGGTATCCTGTTCCTGTTGGTGACCTTGCCCCTCTGCATCATATTGTTCTCCATTTGCAGTAGTTTCTTGAGGACATTCTTGGTCTTGAGTCTGTCGTGTCCTTTACTCTTGATTTCCTTGAGTGTCTCATGGACATTAACATAGGGATCATCTGAGTATGCTGATAGGATATCCTTTTCTGGTTGTTGTTCGGCCACCATCTTCCTTATTTCCTGCTTGATCATATTTTTGACCACATTTTCTGCACTCCATGGGTACTTCCTCTGGTACCCCTTGACTATTTCTATTTTGTGTTCTTTCCTCATTGCAGTTGAGTATTTCTTGATGAGTTCATTGACTGCATGGTAGCTCTCGTCATCAGGAACCCCTTCCCCACAAAGTAGAACACGGGTGATGTCTTCCTGCATATCGATGGTACATATCGGTGTACCTCATTGAATGCTACCCTCAAATATTCATGGGTTGGTTGTTCATGGGAGCACTCCAGCATCTTACACACGAAGTCACCACCCCTGTTCAGGAAGGTATCCGCAAACCGGAGAGCATCCGATACTGTATTGTTAATCTTCTCCCCATCAGCCTATTGGGAACCAGTGTAAGTGGGGGACACATCTACTAAGATAGAATTCAGTCTCCTCTATGTCAGGTGCATGCCTATCTTGGTCTGGGTAACCTCCCCATCGAAATTACCCCTCACAAATGTATGTCTTGATCGGGTATCAACACCTCCCTGGAGGTCATTAGATATGACCAAATTGGACTCCTCTGCATTTTTGGTGAGCTTCAAGGCAAGTCAGTCCATCCGTAACTGGGTCCTGCACCGATATCAAGTACCCAGTCACCACTCCTGAATATCTGGTACTGGTGATGGATCTCCAACAATGCTAGTGCTGATGGGTTCTTGAACTCCTTCATGTTCTATAGTAGGACAATCTGTACGTACTGGTGGCGAACCAGGTCCACCAAATGCTCATACTTGGCATCGACTATGCTCTCCCTCTTCAATGATGAGAATCCTGGATTGAACCTCCGCCTAATGAACAGTCTCATTATGGTATTATGGTATATATGCTAATTATATTTAAGTTAGACCTGAACATCAACAACAACCCTGAACAAACACTGCTATCTCCATAGCTGACTCTGTGATATTCATTTGATTGTTTTCTTGGCCGTCTTCCCTATCTTTCGAATGTCCTTCTTTCTGTTTTTTGTATTGTTTTTGTATATGATTTGTTATTTGGTCTGAGTTGATCTTTGATAGTGTTAATAAATCGATTATAGGATGAACCCGTGCGTGGATGACTTTACCCAGTTTGACAGTGATTGGGAAGGGTACCTATGCCAAGGTGGTGCTGGTGCGTCGTAAGCAGGACAACAAGATTTTCGCCATGAAGATCCTGAAGAAGAAGTACATCATTGAGAAGGACCAAGTGGAGCACATCATGACTGAGAAACAGATCCTGTCCAAACTGGAACACCCTTTCCTGGTGCAGATGAAGGCCTCCTTCCAAGATTAAAAGAAACTGTACTTCATTCTGGAGTACTGTCCAGGGGGAGAACTATTCGGACTGCTCTCCCTCAAGGACAAACTCACCGAATAACAGTAAGGGTATAAATATTCAGGACCAAGTTCTTCTCAGCACAGGTGCTGCTGGCACTGGAGGGACTCCATGAGCATGGCATCATCTACAGGGAGTAACCATAGAGTCTAATATAGTCTCAAACCTGAGAATGTGTTACTGGACAGGCAGGGGTACATCAAATTGACAGACTTCGGACTGTCCAGGCTGCTCAAGGATGAGAGCGAGATGGCCATGTCAGTCTGTGGCACACCCGAGTACCTGGCACCGGAAATCCTGCAGAAGAAGGGACATAACAGAACTGTGGACTGGTGGTGCTTGGGGTGCATCATCTTCGAGATGATCACAGGGTACCCTCCCTTCAGACACAAAAACAGGATGGACCTATTCCAGTCCATCATCTCCAAGAACTTCGAACTCCCCAATGTAACCATAGAGTAACCCAGTGCTCAGACAATCTGAAAGATTTGCTGGTGAGACTGCTCGACAAGAATCCAGCCAAGAGACTGGGTGCCAAGGGGGCACCTGAGATCAAGCAACACCCTTGGTTCGAAAAGATCAAATGGGAAGCACTCAGAAGCAAGGCCATCAAGGCCCCATTTGTGCCCATCCTGAACTCGGACATTGACACATCCAACTTCGATGAGGAGTTCACTGGGTGTTCAGTCAACTCCTACACTGAGCAGAGTGGCATGTAGATGGATGAGGAAGTCAACCAGACTAAGTTTGTTGGTTTCTCCTACGAGAAGGAGTGACTGTGATATCTCTAACCTTCAAAATCTAAACTTAACTAAACTAAACTTAACTTGATTATCAAGAGAATGTTCTCCAATCAATAGTTTCTGAAGGCTATGGGTGGGGGCACAGGGGCAGTCCTAGGCTGGAAGTCCAAGACCCTCCTCAGTCTGGGATCCGGTGTATTCCTGGGTTACCTCTACGCCAATAGCATCACATCTAAAAATGCGGAGTATACAAGCACCGCCTACTTGACTGAGTATGAGAATGAGGACCAGGTCAACACCACCATCACCAACTCTAATAAACCGGCAGTGATCTACTACTACAACAGTTACCACCCCTTCCATGCCAACTTCAGGAAATGCATGCTCAAATACTCTAAATTGAACCACCAAGACTGCCAATTCTATATGGTCAATTTGGTCACCAAGTTGCAGAGAGCCAGCGAGGGCATCCATGCCAAGTTCCCATTCGACTTGAGATTAGAAATCCGATTTCCCAAAACAGATATTCAGTTCACTGAGGGTGACTCAGAGTAGACAGTTCACACTTACCGCAAAGAGGTATTCGATATGACCCTCAATTAAAATGGGTTCAGGAGTTTCCTGGAGCACCATGGAGCCATCCCGGCAGAAGATGTGCTGGGAGATATGCTAAATGCAACAGAAAAGACTGTTCTGGATGTCTGATAGTTACTTGCTGAGAATTCTGAATGTTCATGTTTCTTATCGGTAATTGAATAATAAATATTACTTCCAATGAATCACTCCACTCTCAGGAGGAAACCATCAACCCTGCATAACCAGTTCATACTGCCCAAAGTGATCACAGTTCTGCCCAAGGAAGAGTAGTTCGTCCCTGTCCTCGCCTTCAAGAAGTTAAACCCGCTCAAAATGAAAGAATTATACATCCACAAAGCCAGAGATAAGCGAAGGGAAGAAAGAAAGCTAAGTTAGCTGTTCAAGGCAAACAAGGGTGACCTCACCAGAATGAGGGATGAACTGGAGAGTGATTTCAAAGATCAGTCATCAAAAGCAGGCTGGAGCTACTTTACATCATCCAAAAGACTCAACAATTCTTCCTTTCGTAACTTGAAGGAGAGGATGAAAGACAGCACCCGATATATGTCCCTGGAGATAGACAGGTCCACTGAGTCCACCTTCAGATGAGTGTCCCTTGCTTCTAAATTCGTGTGTTCTATCTGTCTATATTCGAACTTTGTGATTCTGTCCTTTCCAGCATACCTTTGGTGCTCAGTTTAAACTGGCCCCCTGCTAATTTAATATTAATTCAATGGAATAAGAAAAACAATAATCATGCAAGAAGTTTCTACTCCTCCCTGCTCGCATCAGCACCACCATCACTCAGTTCCTCGATGTCGATGATTTATCAATCCTCAACCAGGCACTGAAGAATACTCCTCTCTAAAACTGTGCATTGGCCAATGCTGCTGCGATTCGACACTTCTTTGCATCCTACCTGAACTTCACGAACCGATCTGTGTACCTGTCATTCTATGGCGATTCGGAGTACATGCGGATAGAGTAGGCACACATGGCAAGTCTCAACTACGATATGTTCAGGAATCACCATTTAACATTAAAATCAATAATCACCCTCCTGCAGCAAGAACTCCAGTTCGTAGAGTCAGTTTCGGACATCATTGAGTCCCTTGAGGGATCTCTCAGGGATCCAGAGTTGCCAATGCCTCGAAGCAAAAAGAGTGGTCAGGCAATGTTCTGCAATAGCCCCTTCCAATTCTTCCTTGCCCACAAATCGTTCGGAGAGGAAGATCCCTTCCTGGATTAGTGCTTTGAGGACCTTCACAATTTTGTATAGGCATCCTTCGAAACAGAAGCAGCCTTCTTCAATGGGGCATCGTCGAAGAACACAGCCAAGATTCGATAGGTCAGGATGGCCCCATATGCCACCACAGCCCTGAATTTCCGGGAGATAATGATAGAGGGGTGCTTCCTGCAGAATACAGTGGTGCTGTTACTGGCTTTGGTGGATAATTTCATCGAGACCGTGGATGTGTACCTGAGTTCGTTTCATGATAGCCTGTCCCGTTTCATCGAATTTACTCTCCGGTACAGCATGTTCAGAAACTTCCTGCTGGCTTTATAGGTATGCTTGGTCTTAATTGCAGGAAAAGTTCAGCCATATTTTCACAGCCTATAACAGTCTATGTGCCCAAGTGTTGAAGGATCAACTGTCCAGTCACCCAGACATGAGCCTATGGCGGACTGCGATGACCATGTGGCACTAATCTATGAAGCATCATCACTCCTAGAACCATGCTGTTTACTATTATCTGCTGACCATCTACCAGAACAGGGCATTGCTGACTGAATCTGATGAGACCCTCTAGGGACTGTAGAGTAGCCAGATGTACATAAGGAAAATAACATAGATGCGTCAGGAACAGACTGGAAATGCGGGAGTTCGAAATGGTCCTCAAAGCACAGTTCATGGACGAGGAACTCACAGACAACTATGGAGTAGAAGACTATTTCAGAAAAGATATAGGACTCTATGAACAGGTCCTCAAGGACTATGTTGAGTACGTGATCGACATGTCCATCGATGAACACTCTGTGCATTGGTGCGGACACTCCAACCATCAACTAGATCACCCCTACCAAATATTCGAGAAAACAGTACTCGAATACTCCATCAACTTCGTACACTACTTAGAGAAATCACTCATCCGGGAAAGGAAGGTCCATACAACATACCAAGCATTCAAAAAAGTGCTGGAGAACAAATTCTGTATTCTGGAGAAGACTCTAATCAAACCTAGAACACTTAGAAAGATGATTGACCAGACCAATGCCACCCTCATTTAAGTACTCAAATCCAAACTGCCCGACATTGACCCAGCTACCTATCAAGAGTACCTAATACACTGTCACTTCCACGAAGCAGATGACATGCTCAATCATTCCAACTGTAAATTCGGAATCCAGGATAGGGAACTCACTGAAGAAGAAAAGAAACACATGTCGATATCTCTGTCTGGTTAAGGATTCTCCAAGCCTATGGTCAAATCTGCATAGACTAATGATTCGCTAGAGAACAAGTAGAAAATGGATGAAGAAGTGTGCTGATCCAGCATCACTGATTTTATATTGGGTTTGGGTTGTCCTTCAGTGCTAGCAATTTGCAGAGTTAACAGGAACATACAAATCACAATTATTCGATGACGGTTGTCTGAATACTGTTTTGTGGTAGTTCTGAGCGCATCTTCTTGAATTCAATTTTTTCGGGTAGGGAGGGCTCGACCATTGAGCTGATTCCGCAATCGAGGATTATCTGATCCTTGTTGATGCTGAGTAGATCTTTGAGTGAGTATTTGCGGATCTCCAGAGTTTGAGCATTTGGGTGAGTATGGAGACATACTTTCTATCATTATAATCGACCAGGTTGAATATGGATAGTACCCCTTCCTGTTCGCTTAGTTTCTTGATCTTGATACACTTCAATGAGGGCAGTATTTCTTCTTTGACTTTGGCTTCGTTGGTGGCGATGACCAGGTTGATTTTCCTGTTGGTGAGTTTCTTCATGAACAGTTTGTACCTAGCATTGTTGGGTTTGGGTTTGATCATGTGGAAATCGTCGATGATGAGTATTAGGTTGTTGTAGGATGACTGCATGAAGTACTCCAATGTGGGTAGTTTGGCCTTCTCACTCTCCTTCATGATGTACCTCTCGATGTCACTTTCATAGTTCTTGGCCACCAGGGCTCCCCGAATGAAGAATACCCCATAGTTATAGAATTCCCTTTCCACCAGCACCTTCCCCATTTCTTCCAGGAAGTGGGTCTTCCCACTGGACCTCTCCCCATATATGTTGATATAGGCAGGCTAATTTTGTTCGTTCTTCTTGTTCAGGTATTAGAGTGCTAAGTTGAGTTATTTCCACCTTCTGAGGATGAAGGTACCCTCCTTCATCAGCAGTTGCAGGTTGTGGTTACCCTCGTACCCGGGTGACAAGTTCTTATAACTGCCTGTCTTGAACTCAATGCTGATGGTCTTCCTGTCACGAGGACATCGAATATCCACACTCAGATTCTATAAGGATACCTCGAACAGTCTGTTCCTGGCATATTAGTGTGTCTTGACTACCTGGTCAATGTGGGATATCCTCTCACTCTTCACCCTTCTTATGAACTCCTTAGTATACTCCATTATGCCTTGCCGCTTAGTCTCTCGGCTCTTAAAGAATTACTCGAAGTCGTCATCCGAGTCAGTCAATCGGATAGTCTTCACTGCCTTCTCGGTAATATCCACAATCACAGGAGGATCCCTCATCAACTACCTCAACTTCTCCCCAAAATGGAAGGCATTGACCCCAGCCACTATGAGGATCCGCACCCTTGAGAAGTCAAACTCACTGATGAAGTCCTGGTCCACAACCACACTTTCCTCGTTCATGAGTCCTCCCTCGAAGATGAGTTCAGTTTCTGCTCCTGACACTCTGACATCGGTGCTGATGATCATGATTGAGCACCCTGTTCTGAGTTCTGTCTGCAGTTTCTTCCGTGTAAGTATCTCGAACTTGGCTGATATGTCTATCTCCGATATTTCTGATGACCCTCTCCTTTCCCTCTTTTCGCTGATGAGTGTCTTGAGGATGGGGTCTTTGAACTCGGTATTTGAGAATGTGGGTAGGTGTTCCTTCCTGAGTTGTTCTTTCCTGAGTTGCACCTTACTCTTCATGATATCCTCCATTTAACTCCTGAAGTTGTTCTTTTTCCTGACTAGGTTCTGAACTATGGGCTAGCATGTCCCGTTCTCCTCCCTCCAGATGGGTACTGCCCGCATGAATATGATGGTGTTCTTGGATACTTCCCATAGCTTCTCACTGATTTCCTTGGTCATGACTTTGATCTGTTCATCGAACTCTGTAGTCCCCCTCAGTTTGTTCTCTGGTTTGTTGAATATTTCTTCGCAGTGTTCTAGGAGGCTTCTGGACTCCTCAAGGGTGTACCCCCTAGCATTGAGTGTTTTGAACTTGAACTTGTCAGTTTTGTTGAGTTCCCATTCGATTTGGACCTGGAGGATCTTGGCCCTGAGTTCCAACTTGACCAGTTTCCGAGATGAGAACCTGTCAATGGCTCCCTCTATGGCTTCCATGATGAACTCCTTGTAATGGGTCTTGGCCTTCTGGGTGGCGAACATGAACTTGTTGTCTTTGTTCCGAGCTATCTGCAGGTAAATCAGACACAGTAGCAGATCCTTCTTGGCGAAGAGGGTCTGTTCGCAGTCTCCCCAGTCGAACTCCATGGCCTATTTGAACTTCTCTAGGCAGGCCTTGGTGTCCTTGGTTTCCCTGCTCACCTCCAAGTAGTCCATGTACAGCTGGACATACCTCCTTTCATACCGGATGTAATCAATCAACTGTTAGAAGTCCTTGCTACTCTCGAACCTGGCTTCGGAGTGTCTCATCGAGGGACTCAGGTTTGATAAAGTACTCTCAATTTCCTCGAATATGTTGCTTATTTCGTTGTGACTGGGTTTCTCCTCTGTCAGTTCGCAGTCAACACTCATCAGACTGACCTTGATGTATATCTTAATGTTCCTGGCCAACACTGATCGGTTCCGGAATGTCTTCAGTAAATGCAGGGACTTGTGGATGACATAGTGCAGGAGGGATGTCTCCACCTTCCCGATGTGCAGGGCAGTAGGGATGGCCAGTAACAGGTTCTACAAGCAAGTCACGAATATCTTATGGGAGGAATCCCCCTTCTTCAGCAGATACTCATAAACATGCTCCCATGGGTACTCATAGATATTCAGCAGATCCTGTTTATGGTGACCCAGGAACAATGTTGGGTCTTTGTTCTTGATCTTCTGCTGCAGAGCCCTGTTCTGGTTGAGGATCTTCTCGATCTCCTTCTCGATTTCATGGGCGAACCGAGCACTCTGGGTCAGACTGACTTTATAGTTGGATGAGAAGTTGGTCTCGAAACTGTACACCCCTGCCACTCCCGTATAGCTGTAGGAGATGAGTTCCTCATGCACTGATCTGTTCTTGACCAGCATTTCCAGGATGTTCTCCATGTAGATGCTCATCACTGACACATTCAGGAATTTCATCCTGTGGTTGGTGTCATAGCTGTACTTCTTCCATAGGAAATCCCTGATGAACCTCTTAACTATGAACCGGCCATTGACCTGCTCCAGGAAGTAACTCTCACCCTTGGGAATCTATGACACCTCATCAGTATCGGAATCGTTGTCAGATATCCGGGAAGGAGACTTATTAGAGTTATGGCTGCTACTAAGATCATTAGATGAGAAGGGGCTGGGGGAGGACAGGTCCCTCGACAGCACCAACTTGATCAACTACTGAGTTTGTGGTTTCTATTGCACCCTCTCAAATAACAGGGCAAAGTTCCTCCTCCAGTTCAGCTTAATGGGGATCTGCAGGAGGGATTCCTCCCTATCAGTGGCACTGAAGATGTTGAAGTCCTATAAGGTGAACCCATCAGAAAACTGGGAAATGAAGATGAGCATCTCATAGGATTACTCCGACTTCTTCCTTAGTGCTTCCAAATTGGAACTGATCAGATCATACACTGCATTGTCACCCTTGCCTATCATGCGGATTTTCTCCTCTAGTTAATCCAGACTCACTGATCCCAGTTTCCTATCCGCAAAGGAGTGGCAGATACTCTCAATGACCTTAGGGGTCTTAGCCTATGCCTTCTCGTGCACTAACCTGAACACACTGTTATACTCCACTGACATCTGTAGCTGATGCTTCATTTTGAAGAAGAACATCTGAGCAGCAGCTGTGGAGTTCAGGGGAGGTAATTCGAACATCTAAGAGTGCAGTCTGGCTGAATCGAAACTGGCCTGTGTTTCCTTCTTCATCACCACAATGATCTTACTCTTGGGTAACTAGCTTTTAAGGGTGTTAATTTCTTCATAGAAACCGATTTTCTAATGGACGAAGAATTCATCTGAGTTGTCGAATATGATGATCATCTTCCTTTCCTTGACGCTGGGTGTGATGGTCTTGCCATCGAACTTGAGTTTGGTGGCCTCGTTGAAACTGAACCTGAACATGCTCCTATCTTTGATGTCATACAGGTCAATGTAGAAGAACAGTTCGCAGAGTCTCCTTTGGATGGAGTAAGTGGCTGCCTTGATGGCAAATGCTGACCTTCCTACTCCTGACAGTCCATAGAGGATGTATGTTGTCTGGTGATGGAAGGCTCTCAGTTTCTTTAGGAAATGGAACAGTTCTTCCTGACGACCATAGAAGTCTTTAGGCATGAACTCACTGACCTCCAGTAGCTAGTGAGCAGTGTCATCAATGATCTCGAGGTTGCACCCCAGCATCACCTCATAGAGTGCCCGAGGGTTCTACTTGTCATGAAGGTGCCTGAACTTATGAGATTCACTATGAGGAACCTTTCCAGGACTGAAGCAGCAGCACACAATCAACTAATTCTGGTAGAAAGTGTGTTACAGGATCTCAGGCTTCCTGGGCTTTCGTCTCTCATTGGTTCCCTCAACGTAGAACTGGAAGTTAGCATTGATGTTCATGAGGGCTTCCATTGCCCAGCTGCATGTCAGTTTATGCCTATTGTAATTTCGAAGGGGGCATGTACAGCTAGCTGAGGGAATGTGGAACAGTCGATGAGCATTTTCCCTGCCTATTTCATTCTTGATCTTCAGCCACTGACAGTTGGGTTTGTGTTATTATTGCGAGCTATGGTTGCAGCAACAGCCATGACTGTTATGCTTCAGTTCCACTTCCTTCTGAGCTGAGTCAAATGCACTCCCTATTTCCTCCCCCTTGAACAGGTTACGGTAGAAGTGCTCACTGAATATCTGAGCAGCCTCATCTTCAATGCTGTCAGCAGCATCGATGGTTATGACATTCTTGACTCCAAGTTCATAGAATGCCTTACCTACATTCATCGAGTAGCAAGTGTTCACGAACACAATATCAGGTAACTGGTCCTGAAGGTCATGTAGAGCATCCTTGATGTCAGCTGTTGAAACAATGCGGAGGTATCCAATATTCATCAGAGAGTCATCCTCAAACTCAAGGGAACCATCCCTGGCTCCATGCGAGATAATATGCAGGATTTTGGGTTTAAGATGCCTGATAAGGTACTTCAGGTTCTAGAGGGTTGCCCGCTAGCATTTAAATTTAATCTGAGACTGAGGTGCGAGCTGTATACTACTCCATCATACCTTTATGGCTGCATTGAGACGCTCTATTTCAGAACGGAAATCGACTGGTTGCTTGGCAGGTTTATTCTTCTTCTCCTCGAATATGGGTTCGCTGAAGAGCACAGCGATATCGAGTTCGGTTTCGATGGCGGTCCTATTGAAAGTTGATAGAGTATTTTTCATGACGGGCATAGAGTTCCGACGTAGCATCTCGATTTCCTCTTTTTCGGGGAGCTCACTGATTTTGGAGGTGAGTTTGTCGACCTGGTCCCTGAGGATCTGGATTTCTTCTTCGAGGTTCTCTTTGACGGTTTAAATGTAGGACTGCACAATGATATAGAGCTCTCCATTGTACTCGTTGACTAGAGTCGTGTAGGGAATTGAGAAGTCCTTGGTCACTGGGAGTTTTTGGAAGTCCTCATCGGTGTAAAACATGCTAGTTTCATTGAAAATCCCGAAGTCTTATCTGAATTGCCTATAGGGTTTCTCCAGATCTTCCCTGGTGACCAGCTCGCTCTGCACTTCGATCGTGTATGTCTCGTTCACATATTCGGCCATGTCGTCGAGCTGTATATAGAAGCAGACGTTGACCAGTCTCTGCTGCTTCCCCTTTTTGTATCCCATGGGTCTTATATTATTACATTCAATCTTAACTAGCGAATAATTCGGGCATGTTTGTTTCTTGACGAAATTAAATAATATTGATTGAGACATTTGTTAACTTTGATCATAATTTTCTCAAAGAGTTATTTTGAGATTCGCCTACGGCGAATAGAGAAAACTTGACTTCCATGAAGTTTTTCTAGCAATTGTGCTGGGAAAGTATACGTGAACAAGATCGAGATCACAGTGATATAATTTCTTTGGACCTCTTTTAAATATTGTTTGGACACCTTTCAGTTGAACCGGTCTAATTAATCGAGATATAGAGAGCACATGGGTCGAGTTAAATTCAAAAATTCAAAAATCAAGCAACAATAGAGACTGAAAAAACCCACTTTTCTTGCAAAGTGGACTTGCACATACGATTTTGAAACCTCAGATGATTCTAAGGCATTGTCTCAAGAAATAGGTTCGAGGAATGCTCAGGAAAAAGTTCGCAGAGACCGATTTTTATGCATTTTTTTGAAATTACTCGATTCTGATTATTTTCGTCCTTTGAATTGAATGGTCGAAAATGACTATGAAATCAAGTAAGAATTGAAGGAAGACAACCTGCTTATCAACACATGAACGTAGTGAATGACTGATCCTCAATGGTTAGACTTGAATGATTGATGAAAAGAGATATAGAGAGCACAAGTCACTTTCGACACCAAACCTAAAAATGGTCAAAATGACCTCAAAACACTTTTTCGACACTTTTCACACCTAAACCCAAAACCACCCAAAAACACCTAAAAACGACTTTTGACAACTTTTTTTTCCAAATTTCTCCAGAGCTCATAATTTCATTATGGCCCCTAAAAACGCGTTCCTGGCGGTTTTGTCCTTTAACTTTTTTTTTTGAGGTGGGCCTTAACTTTTTAGGGTACTTCTAGACGTCTCAGACCCGATTTAACCCCCAGGAATGACGCAAATTTTTTTTATTGTACCCACTGGCCTTTGAAATTGTCATTTATCACCTCTAGATCGTGAGATAGGGTCCAAATTTCCTTAACTTCTCAGCCCAACTCAGAGGTCCAAAACACCAATAACCGCCACCATTCCTTACTATTTTCATGCGTAGTTTCACTCATTTAAAGAAAATTCTCGATTATCTCAAAAAAAAAGTCGTTGATAGTCCATGTATCTATAGGTCTATTATTTTCTGTATTAGTATAATTAGTCTAGATTCACCAGTCCCTTTTTACACTCTGGCCCTAGTGCTGAATTATAGCCTCATTCCTGCCTGTGCTGCTCCTTCGTCCCATTGATTACATTTTCAGTATATCTTGCATGTGTTTACTGACCGTCGCCTACCGAAAAAAGCACTTTCTTCCCCTCCCTTCCCAAAAGTCAAAAACGCACCTAAGGCCCCAGGCACCTTCCTGGCCTCCCTCCGGCCACTCTGCACCCCAGTAGTATTATATTTAATAAGAAAACCAATATGCTCAAACTTCGCTTTCTATAGTTCTCGGAAATCATCATAATCAACGCTGTTACAATAATACAATAAACTTTAACAGCAAACAGAGAAACCGGTAAGGGCTGTCCATTTATTGTCAATCCAATGCAAGATAATGAGGGACTTCAAACAGTATGAATTCTACTTACTATAATTAAATACTCATGCAGACCATTATTCTGATCCTGGGTGTCTCCCTGGTGGCATCCATCCCCTTAGATGATCAAATTTGCCTTGCCAATTCACTGATGGTTGGCCGTGAAGAACTTGAGGACTTTAAAGCCTGGGACTGCCAAGGTTGCGATGATTCCAACAAACCTATAGAGTCAGAATTGGTAGAAGATGAAGTCAAAGACATCAAATGCTCTATCAGTCAGTACGAGGACAGAATCGTCCTGGCTTTCAGGTACACCAAGGGGTTGGGGTTGGGGTTGGGGTTGGGTTGGGGTTGGGGTTGGGGTTGGGGTTGGGGTTGGGGT
>JALQPE010001425.1:0-15524 GCA_030407315.1 Asparagopsis taxiformis | reverse complement strand
CAACGATTTGATAAAAAATATCATCCAACAAAACAATCACCTCACTGCTATTTGGCCCCATGACGTCAATGACTACCCGAATGAAATACTTTCAAACAATCAGCATGATAACAGCAATATTTATACCAAGATGTAAAATAGTCTTTACGGAACACCTTCACAACTAAACATTATCAACAATAAAAAACAAGAAACAATAAGAAAAAGTTAAATCAAATACTGCAATCGTACGCTTTTGAAGAGCATTAAATACTTCAATATAAAAAAGGGAGAGCTTTAGCTCCCCTTCTAATACAGGTCTAAAGAAAAACTTTCAACTCAACCAAGCTCTTTCATGCGCTCAAGCGCAGCTTCAAGCTGGTCCTTCGTTTCAGTTTCTTCTGCCAAACGCCGCTTTTGCTCAACGATCACATCTTCAGGCGCTTTAGATAAAAACTGCTCATTAGAAAGCTTACCGGATAGTTTCTTGATCTCACCACTTACTTTGCCAAGCTCTTTAGTCAAACGCGCAACTTCAGCTTCAACATCAATCACACCTTTAAGAGAAAGCGCTGCAATCGCTTCACCCATCACCACTTGAACAGAACCTTCCGGCACTTCATCACTAAAGCTAATGTCCTCTAATCGAGCCATGTGTTTAATGGTGTTTTCATGGGCTTTCACCCACTCAGTGGTTTGCTCATTAGCAGAAACCATAACAAGCGGCATCTTCGCCCCAGCCGGCACATTCATTTCAGAACGAGCTGAGCGAATATCAGAAATGAGCTTAATCAACCAATTCATCTCGCCGCGTGCAGCCTCATCAACCAAACCATCATAAGTCGGCCACTCCGCATTAATCAGCATAGTTGAGCGTGTCCGCCCCTGCTCACCAAGGCGCTGCCAAAGCTCTTCTGTCATGAACGGCATGAACGGATGCAACAATTTCATCATCTCATCCAAAACCCAGCGGTCACGGCCCGCGTCTCTTCAATCTCAACTTCAGAGCCTGAGGAGAAAATTGGTTTTGAAAGTTCAACATACCAGTCACAATAAGTGTTCCAGATAAATTGATAAATACTCGACGCCGCATCATTAAAGCGATAATTTTCAATCGCTGTTGTGATTTCCTTCGAAGCTAATTCAACCTCACCAACAATCCAGCGATTGATCGTGAGATTAAGAGATTTAACATCAACAGGGCGCTCACCCACACATTCATTCATCTCAGCAAAGCGCGCCGCATTCCAAAGCTTTCGTTGCAAAATTCCGATAGCCCTCAACCCGTGGAATAGACATCGCCACATCTCGGCCCGGCGCTGCCATCGCCGCCATAGTAAAACGCAGCGCATCAGCCCCATATTTATCAACTAACGGTAATGGATCAATTACATTACCCTTAGACTTTGACATCTTCTTGCCATGCTCATCGCGAACAAGCGCGTGAATGTAAACCGTATCAAATGGCACTTCATCCATGAAATGAATGCCCATCATCATCATCCGCGCCACCCAGAAGAAGATGATATCAAACGCGGTCGATAAAGTTGCTGTCGGATATAGCGTGCAAGCTCAGGTGTTTTCTCAGGCCAGCCCAATGTTGAGAACGGCCAAAGTGCTGACGAGAACCACGTATCAAGCACATCTTCATCGCGTTGAAGTTCTTTCACATCACCATAATGCTCATCAGCAAGCTTCTGCGCTTCCACCTCAGATTGAGCTACAAAACTTCACCATCAGGGCCATACCAGGCCGGGATCTGATGCCCCCACCAAAGTTGCCTCGAATACACCAAGGCTGAATATTATCCCATCCACTCATAATACGTCTTGTCCCAATTGGCAGGTACAAATTTCGTCTTGCCTGACTTCACAGCCTCAATAGCAGGCTTGGCCAAAACTTCCGCGTTCACATACCACTGATCGGTCAACCAAGGCTCAATCACAACCTCAGATCTGTCGCCATAAGGTACAGTAAGCTCATGATCTTCAATCTTTTCCAAAAGACCTAGCGCTTCCATTTCAGCAACGATCTTTTTGCGGCCGCAAACCGTTCCATGCCTTGGTACTCTTCCGGCACATTTTCATTAAGGTGCGCTGTTTGATCAAAAATATTGATCATCTCAAGGTTTTGTCTTTTACCAACTTCAAAGTCATTAAAGTCATGCGCCGGCGTCATCTTCACAGCACCAGAGCCCTGCTCAGGATCAGGATACTCATCAGCCACAATCGGAATAAGCCGATCAGCAATTGGCAACCGCACTTGTTTCCCAACCAAATCTTTATAGCGCTCATCATCAGGATGCACCGCAACACCCGTGTCACCAAGCATCGTCTCTGGCCGCGTTGTCGCCACCACGATGAACTGGTCAGTCCCTTCAATTGGATATTTGAAATGCCACATATGGCCCTTGGTTTCCCGCGCCTCAACCTCTAGGTCAGAAATCGCGGTCAAGAGTTTCGGATCCCAGTTCACCAGGCGTTTGTCTTTATAAATCAGTCCCTGGTTATAAAGATCCACAAACACTTTCAGAACAGCCTTTGACAAACCTTCATCCATGGTAAAACGCTCGCGAGACCAATCACAAGACGCCCCAAGCCGGCGCAACTGATTAACAATCGTGCCACCGGATTCCTCTTTCCATTCCCATACTTTTTCAAGGAATTTCTCACGCCCCAAATCACGGCGTCCAGGCAAGCCTTGCTCTTGTAATTGGCGCTCAACCACCATCTGCGTTGCGATGCCCGCATGGTCCGTTCCCGCTTGCCATAAAACATTCTTGCCCGCATCCGCTCAAAACGAATGAGCACGTCTTGCAAAGAATTATTCAGCGCATGGCCCATATGCAGCGAGCCTGTGACATTCGGCGGCGGAATGACAATACAAAAATTGTCTTCTCTAGCTTCTTATTCTCATCAGCGCCAGCAGCAAACGCACCACTGTCTTCCCAAGATGAATAAATCCGCTCTTCAATGTCTTGCGGTTGATATGTTTTTTCAAGCATCTGTCTAACTGAAATCCCGTTTTAGGCCTCAAAAGCCCATTTATACGATTATCTATGGAATAATTTATCGTGGTACGCCGCTCATGCGCTGATGTCAACCTTTGACCGTCTTCAGCGCTTCATCAAAGGTCATTCCCTCTTCTAGTCGCTTAATCAAAAGCAAAATCCCAGCTTTACCAACTTTATCATAAAGCCTTTTCACAAGCTGCTGAGAGCCACCATAAGCCGCCTTCCAACCATGCCGCTTCATCATATCCCCCCACTGCCACCAACCATCATAGGTTTGAAGGTCTTTCAAGGCCTCATCAGGGTAACTCCGCCTCAAAACGTTGATCTTTTTGAGATAAGCACGGCCAGTCCTTCATCAAACCAAGCCGGAACCCCCGCAAAAAAAGTTCTCCATTCCCCAACCCGTGCCTTTAAATTAATGTGCATTAGCTCATGGCTCAAAATCACCGAGTTAATGCCTTTTCATTCACCCGTATCACCCGCTTGCCATAAGCAACGCCGCGACCACCTCGCTTTCCAAACACATCATCACAAGCTCTATCAGGGCAAAGGATAATGTTAGGCCGCGGCATCAAGGTGCCATAAAAGTCAAAAACGATTTTTCCGCGGCTTTAATTCTTTTAGAGCATTTTCCCGTATTTTGGGGTCTGTTTTAGGCGCCACAAAAACCTGAGGAGCAATTCCTCAAACCCAAAATAAGCAGGCGCCATCATCCGAAACGGGTTTGGAATAAACAAAACCGCCAAGAACACAGCTAATAATAGCAACAGTAAAAATATCCCAAATGTTTGAAAATTCTCATGAATAAAATCCAACTAATATGAAACACTGAATTTATATAAGACAAATAAACCAATAAAAAGGCCGCTTAAAAGCAGCCTTATTAAATATCATTTTTTTGAATTAAGACTTAAAAGAAGCCTCAAAAAACCTACCACTTATTCGGGTCAATCTTGCCAGTTTCTTCGTCAACCACGCCTTTTAAAGCTCTGGCAAATTGCGCTCTAACCAATCACGAAGTAATGGTTTCAAGAGTTGTTTCACAATCTCTTCCAGATTGTTCTTCATCTCAACAGGCAACTGATCACCCATTGCACCAGGAATTGGCGCGTCACCTTGCCCATGAACCGCGGGCAAAACCGGTCTAAAGCCTGAAGGTACGGGCAGCATATCAGCACCACCCTGAGGACTGGCAACATGCCCGCCACCCCATTTGAGGAACGCCCATTTGCGGCGTACCCATATAGCCTTGAGGTGCCATTTGCCCTTGATGCTGTCCCATTTGAGCATGTGGCGCCATATGACCTTGAGCTAAATGGCCTTGTGCTAGATGACCTTGAGCACTGTGTCCCTGAGGAGTGTGACCTTGAGGAGTCATCTGTCCCTGATGTCCAGCTTGCCCCTGTTGTGCATGCATTGGATACGGCTGAGGCGCATGGCCCATCTGTCCACCCATTTGAGCATGAGCAGGCATTTGCCCCTGCTGTCCAATTTGCCGCTGCTCAATTGGTTGCCCTGGCTGTTGTACCATTTTCTGATCAGCTGGCTGCAAACGCGCATTTGTACCTGTTGCTGCATCTCCTGGTTGGCCTGATCCTCAGCCCCCTGCTGAGCGTTTGACAAGTTCAAACTAGCATCTGCCTGGCTTAACGCTTGGCCTAAAGCAATATCATGCTCCAAACGAGGGTCATGCCCACCCATTAACTCAGTTCTTTGCTGTTCTGCCTCAGCCTGAGGTTTGCTCTCCAACTGGTTGCTGCCCCTGAGCTGAGTGAGCTGAGTTCATCATCGCTGGGTTCATACCAGGCGCATCAAGGCCAGTTGTATCAAGACCAGGCGTTTCAGGTTCAGCTGCAAATCCAGGATGCGGAACACCAGATTCAGGTGGCACCTGACCTTCAGGCCACCGTTAAATTGTGGTTTTCCTTGATCAAGCGGCACAACAGGCTGGTCTGCGCTCTGAGAAATCGTGTCCATACCTTCAGGAGCCGCCCCCTCGGTAACACCAGCTAATTGATCAGATAAAGACGCCTGATCTTGCAGCGGATTTCCTTGCGCAGCGCCAGCTTGCAAATCATTTTTCATCTGAGCTTGAGCAGGAGTTTCACCTGCTTCACCCAAACCACGTGCCATAGGATTAGAATTATGTGGATTAGAAGCAAGTGAATCCGCCTGTGAAAGAGCAGCAGAACTATCTGGCATCTGAGACGCAGGTAATCCTATATCACCGCCATGTTATTCAGTGCAGCATCCCCGTCCATGCCACTAAAAATATCATCAAGCTTAGCTGCAGCATCTTGAGCTGATTGTCCAGCAACCTGCTCTTCTGGCGCTTGCCCTTGTAATAAAGGATTTATCCCACCCAAATCTTGAGTAGGGTCAGAAGCTGGATTGGAGCAACGGCTTGTTCAAAACCAGCCTGAGGTGGTTGTTGAGCCTGAACTTGTTGTTGAACATGAGGCTGCTGCGCTTGCGGAGCTGAAACAACCTGAGTGAGATCCATAATCCCATCATCAAGCGCATTGTTAGGAGCAGCTGCCGCATCAACTCCCGCACCCTGTGGGGTCATCCCCGGCGCAGATTCGATATTAGCCCCTACTTGAGAGTTGGCCTCACCACTACTCTCTCCCTCAATCATGCTCTTAATGGATGCCAGAAGGTCATCCATTGATACATTGGGAGCTTGGCCGCTACTGCTCATCCTATGTTACCTCAAAAATCTTCTTGTTCAGACATGCTAGTTGTAAACACATAGTCTTTAAAGAACCAAAGTCTCTAACTATATGACACAAGCCCTCAAGCAAATCGAACAAATTGATTCAATTACACACAATTCATTACATTTACACGTAACTGGTTATATATATAACCTGCTGTCAATTCATGAAACTGTTATTTTAATGAAGGACGACGATCAAACACACCTTCAGTCAAGAAAATGCCTCTTCGATCCAGCTCAGGGTCGTTAATATCCCCCCCACGCCACTTTCTATCAACACGAGAGAAGTTCTCCACAGGATCGTAAATAACTGTTGATACAGGAAGTGTCGCAACTGAAAGCCGCCCAGTGGCAACAAGCAAATTATATTCAGCTACCACAACATCACGTTGAGACGTCACCAAATTCACTTGGCTATCAAGAAAATCCTGTTCAGCATCCAAAACATCAAGAACAGTCCGCTGACCGACCTTTTCCTCTTCTCTCACGCCAGAAAGAGCTGTCCTGTTCGCTCTTACAGCCACTTTATTGGCTTCAATTTGCGCACGAGCGGCTTCTAATTGCCCGTAAGCTGAGATCACGGCTGAACGAACCTGAACACGCGCCTGAGTTAACTCAGCACGGCGCTGTAAAACAACCTGTTTAGCTTGACGAATACGCGAATAAACAGCACCACTTTGATAAAGAGGCACCCGCGCCCTTGCCGTAATCGAGCCAACATTACGCTCATCAGTAAAAGGAGAACCATCAAAGCTTTGCGAATATTGCGCTTCAAGGTTTACCTCTGGCAAACGCTCCCCTTCAACAACCTTCACATTTTGCCGCGCGGCTTTTTCAAGAAAAACAGCCGATTCAATCACCGGATTTTCAGCCAACCCCCAATTAATAGCATCAGCTTGTGAACGTGGCAGATATTTTCGAATACTTCCCGGGCGTCCCAAACGACCCGGACGATGCCCGATCAGCCGTTGATATTCAGCTCTTGCTGTTTTCAAGTTTGCTCGTGCCAAATTCACGGCTGAAACGGCTGCACTGCGCCGCGCTCTTGCTTGCGCTACATCAGTGGTCGTCACTTCACCAACCGAAAATCGATCTTGTGTCGCTTTCAATTGGCGGGTCAAAACAGCTAAGTTATTCTGACGAAGGCGCAAAACAGCAACTTCACGCACAACATTCATAAAAGCCGTTACAGCATCAAGCAGCACAGTTTGCTCAACATTTCTCAAATTAGCGCGCCCTGCCAGCACATTCGATTTCGCTTGACGAATGCCATTAATCGTACGAAAGCCTCTGAAAAGCGGCTGAGTTAGATTTACAGAATAACCATAGGGGGAAACACGCCCATCAGTAATCGAGCGAGGCCGTGTTGTTGTGTCCTGCGTACCCCACCTGACCATCAAGAAACACATTCGGTCGATAACCTGACCGCGCTTGCGCTACCCCCTCATCAGTCGCTCTTAAACGTGCACGTTCTGCCGTAAAGTCGGATTATATTCATAAGCCGAACTAAGCGCTTTATTGATTGTTTCAGCTTTTAAGTCACCAAAAGCCCCTTGCCCCAAAAAAGCAACAACCATAAAACCAGCAAAAAGAAAAAAGGAAGAGCCCATAGAAAAACGAGTGGACGCAGCACGCATACGTCCATTGAGAGCTTTATTCATAAAAACAATCATCGAAAAAATAGCTTTCACATCAAAAGCGTAAGGCTCAGCAAGAAAACCTCACTTTAGTCATTTCTAAAAAGAAACAATAAATCCGCCCTTGTTCATTGTTCCCCTCTGGAACCCCGCCCAACTCTCACAAAGCACAAACTAAGTCTTCCAAAAGAAGAGAAAGTAAAATTATGTGCAAAACAAAAATTTTTGGATTTGTTTTCCAGACAACAAACACAAACGAATCACATTCGATATTAACCATATTTACGCGTAAAGATCACTAAGCCAATCGCGTTTTCGTGAAATGAATGAGAAAGAGTATCTATTTTACAACAAACGAATCGCTTCCCTAACAAAGCGTTACGTTTCAGACATTTAATAAACGTCGCTCATTAGAAAACCCCTCCTAAGAGAAGCTCCAATTTCGTTTATAACAGGAAATGCAAAGCTATCTTAGGCTACAAATATGATGTTCTAAACCGCTTTAAGAGAGCTTTAAAGTGAAAATTCAGGAACCAAAGAAAAATCAGCAAGAACAGCGCTGCTAAATCTCTGAGGCTAACTGAAGAAACAACACCGCCTGTGCGCACAAACCGCTCAGCACGGCCAAAACCATTTTCCATCACCACAGTCACAAGACGGCCGCCATCTTTTAATTGGTCTGTAAGAGCACTTGGGACTTGCTCAACAGCCCCATTGATCAGGATCACATCATACGGCCCTTGATTAGCTTGTCCTTGTGTTAAATTCCCCTCAACAACAGCAACATTCACAATTTCCAAATCACTAAGAAGGTCCGTGGCTTTTTTCACCATTTCAGGCACCGCTTCAACAGCAACAACAGATTCAGCCAAATGCGCCAACACAGCAGATGAGTACCCAGTAAGACAGCCACATCCAAAATATAATCAGATGATGCAATATCAGCAATTTCCAGTAGAGATGCCAAGGCCATAGGCGTTAGCATCGAGCGAGGACCACGACTTTCATCCCGGCTCACCAATTCAATTTCACGATCTGCATAAGATGTTGATTGTAAAGCATCTGGAACAAAGCGCTCACGCGGCACTTGATCCATAGCTTCCAAAATTCTCAAACTGCTAATGTCATTCGGGCGCAGCTGACAATCAACCATATTACGTCTTAAATCAGAAAAATTTGTCATTGCATCCTCACTGTAAAAAATAGGTTCTGAACCTGGAATCAATAGCTATCCCTTAAATTAAATCAACTCTCCTTGCAAATGAAGGTGTCATTTAACCGCGTAAAAAAATATTTTCCAAATTTCTTTGCAAATAAAGCCAAAATCCTATTGACAAATCCCCCCTCAAAAGGATTATGTGAGCTTTCGACTTTGAGGCAACCAACAGCAAATGCTGTGAATTGCCACACCATAATCAAAGTTGCCTCACTCAGCTTTCAGCTGAGTAAAGTTTTGTTATAATTATTATACTTCAAAACTTTTTGAGATTTATCTTAAGTGCACGCGACGGATGTGTGTGCCGATTGCTTCTTGCGGATGCCTAGTGGGCATCTGAAACACAGAAAAGGCAACCTGAAGCACATAAAATAGCGCGGTTGCAAGTGGGCAACCTGAAGCGCATTAAATAGCGCGGTTGCTTGTGGGCAACCTAAAGCGCATAAAAAATGAGGCCACATGGCGGAGTGGTGACGCAGCGGATTGCAAATCCGTGTACCCCGGTTCGATTCCGGGTGTGGCCTCCAAATTTTTCCTATATTTTCTAGCAACTTAGCGTTTACGTTCGAAAAGAAACAAAAGAAGAACCGCATAGAACGGGGGACAATAAGAGGGACATCCTTTATTGCTCTTTTTATTTAGCGGCCTCTTAGCACTTTCTTTTTTCACTCCTTAATCAGTCCCCCTTTATTTATGTTTTTAACTAAGAGAGGTGAAGAGATGAAAATGGTCGAATTTATAATCGAAAATGACGTAAATAAAATTGATGAAGAATTAAAACGTTTAAATCAGATGATAACTAGAGCACAATCTGATCTAATTCAGCTAGAGAGATTGAGGGATTAAATTTTATCGGATCAAATGAAAGAGAGATTTAATCTCATAAGAAGATAATTCCTCCCATATAGAGATAGAGAATTAAGTGAAATGGCAACTTTAGAAAAAGCAATAAGCATTGCAGCAGAAGCCCATGCGGGTACACTTGATAAAGGAGGCAAGCATTATATCCTCCACCCATTAAGGGTCATGATGAATGTAGAAACTATTGACGAAAAAATCGTTGCTATCCTGCATGATGTTGTAGAGGATACACACTGGAGCTTTGAAAGCCTTGCGTCTGAGGGTTTTTCTAAAACGATTTTAGATGCCCTAAAGTCTGTCACGCGTGGAGATGAAACCTATTCTGCTTTCATTGAACGCGCACGCAATAACCCAATCGGGTGTAAAGTAAAGATAGCTGACATTAAGGATAATTTAGACGTGCGCCGACTAAATGGCAAAATCAATACAAAAGATCAGGAGCGCCTTAATAAATATTTGAAGGCATTAAGCAGCTAGATGCTCTCTGAATGACCATAGAGACCTAAATAGATTTTACCAACTTCTTTGCCAATATTATCTTTCACGGGATGATAGCCTGTTTCTAACTCATCCCTTTCAAGGCGATCAGCTAATTTGCACAATACAGCTACGGCTCACTTGTTAATCACATCATAACTAGATCCTGAAATATCCAGGTTAATTTCGCAGTTTAGGTGCGCCCCCCCCATCATCATCCATAAATTAGCCCCTCATTTTATTATTTAATATTCTTACAACATTAATATATCAAAAAATGAAATTCTGAAAAAACACACTAAATTTGATCGGATACTATTACTATAGGCTTCAAATAAATGTTCACTTATGCTATATTTTGAAGAAATGAGGAAATGCATCATGTCATGAAAAGATAAGTATAGGCTATTCTACTTGGATAATAAGCACGATAAAACGTTTGTTTACTGAGTGCAAAAATCCCTACACCCTACCTCGATTTCGTATGTGGCCTCCAAATTTCTGTTTTTCCCCTTATTTCCTCTCCCAACACAAAAAACGCCAGATCGATTTTGCTTTTCAGCATTAAATCAATCCAGCGTTCATCAAATATAGATCAAGCTAACCCCGCTCTCAGGGTGGGACAAAGGGAAGATTAGTGCTCAATCTTATTATCTCTTCAAATATCAAATAAGACTTATGGCAATTCAGGGTAATGAATACCAAATGGATTACCAACTGTGTCTTCAGCAAGCACAGAAGCAGAACCACCTGTGAGCGATAAGATAAGAACTGATAAAGCTATAAATTTTTTCATAATTTAAACTCCTTTATAGTTGCATTTTCAGTTGCCTGCTAATTATTAGCTTACTAACTATTTGTCAACTAATAATTGCAGATTCTTTTTTTTGCTTGCAGAATATTTCATATGAAAAATGGGGAGATCAGATTTGTCGCACGCACGTTTAAATAATCAGCTTTGTTTCGCTCTTTATTCTGCCTTTAATTCGGTTAATGCATTTACAGAAAGAAACTCGATCCATTGGGAATTACCTACACCCAATTCATCGTGCTAATGGCCCTGTGGGAAAAAGATGAAGTGATATCAGCAAATTGGCCAACGAACAGGCCTCACCAAAGCAACCATGACCCCTTTGCTAAAACGAATGGAAGAAAGAGGCTAATCAAAAGGCACTTGCTTTCTGATAATGAAAGACAAAAAGTAATAAAACTAACCGAAGCTGGCTGGCAGCTCTCTCACCAAAGCGAAAGCGTAACAAAAGAAGCTTTTGGTGAAACAGGTTTTAACTAAAACGCAAGCCAACAAACTCATAGAAATTATGCAAAGAGCTTGTTAAAAACACTCAAGATGATGATCAGCAAATCGCCTAAACGCAAAATTTTGCCAAAAGAAGCTATTCAAAAACGAAAAAACGCCAAACCTTGTTTCGAACTTAAGTCTTACAAGGTTTGGCGTCCTGGCGTAATTCAGATGTCTAGCAACTTTGTTTAGGAAGTGAGGTTGGAGCACTAGACAACTGTTCGGGTAGAATATTCTTGTAGTTATGATGTCGATGAATACTCAGCACTATGATTTCCACCTAAAACATCAACAAGATCACCATCAAAGCTGAAGTTGATAAAAGAGGGGACGATTATCTTTTTCATCAGGTGATCTCCGTTTCATAACAAAAGAATAAATTTATTATTTTCCAAATTTGATTACTTCAAATTTGCAGTTAGGTAACATTTTCGTAACCTTGTGAATTCTTTTGCACAGGAATCAAAAATTCAAAATAAAAAGTAACTTAGATCGCTTTCTTATCCCGTCTTATCGGCCCACATTTAAACTTTTTTATTCGCCAGTTTGGATTACCTTGCGTCCACTTAGCAAGCTCCGGCTGGCCAAACATCATACATTGTGTTGGTAGAGGTGGGTTGCCCATATATGTAAGTTGAAAATCCTTACAATGAGATGGGTTTGTGCTCAAACATGCGAGAAAAACCAGTTCAAACATCTTTAATTCTCCTTTTTCAGTTGGCCCCGTTAATGCGCATACTGATAAAGAGGGGAAATTAAACCATAATTAAAGAAAATGAAAGTCTGCAAACATTGCTTTTTAACGGTATTTAGTACCATTTATTTCAAAAAACATTAATTCAAAAACTTTTTTGATTATTTTTGAAATAATATTTCAATAACACGCTAATTTTTTTAAATTGATCTCCCTTAAAAACAAAAACGCCAAACCAAGTTTGGAAAAAATCCTACAAGGTCTGACGTTTTCGATCGGAGAGCTAGCAAATCTCAAGATGAGGGGCTTGATAAGGGGATAGAAAAATCTACCAACTCTCCATTATTCAACTTCGCACTTATGGAAGCTCTGGGTAGTTAATGCCATGCGCATTGTCGAATGTTTCAGGGTACTGAATACCAAAAGTATTTTCAGTTTCTTCAGCCAAAGGAAGGCCTGAAAAACCTTTTGCATCAGCAAAAGCTGAAACAGACCCACCAACAAGTGAAAATAAAACAACTGATAAAGCGAATAATTTTTTCATAAATCTAATCTCCGATTTTAAACTTTTTTGCGATGCAGCCTTGTGCTCTGTCGCTGTTGAAAGAACATGGACCATCGGAGTGAGAAAAAAAAGAGGACTTCACGGCTCCGTGAAACCCTTTGATAATTAAGAGAAAAACAAACACCTTTCGTGATCAGACCTCACGCTGGCGTGAAACTCAATCGCACAAATGAGAGCTGATCTAGAAAAGAAATAACGCATCCGTGAAGGAGCGGAATGAAAGATAAAAGCTGAGCAAAAAAATTAAAGGGGTAAAATCTATTCCCTACCGGAACAGGCCCACTAGAAAACTGGTGGCATTGACTTAAGAAAACCCAAAACCACCAGCCATTACTCAATAAATCTAAGCCTCAGTAACTTGTCGGCACCCTTTTGTACGACCAAACTTACCTTTTCGTAACTTACGTTTAACCGCCGTTCACAGCGCCGCTTGGCAACCTTACAAGCCTGACTTTTCTTATTTCGGTAAGCCGCAGCATCAACCTCATGCCCTGCATTGTCCCATGCTTTATACATACACCACTGCTTCTTGGCATGCGCTGGACCAGAAGCCCCAACAAAAACTGAACCTGCCAACAACGCAATAGCTGCCAATTGAAGTGTATTTTTCATAACTAACGTCTCCTTTACTTATTTTGTGCAATCAATGCGCACTTAAAAGGTCTGTCGCGATGAAAAAGAACAAGGTTCAATTCTAATCAAAAAAAATGGCCCCACACAAATGCAGGGCCAAATCAAACATGAAGTATCAATCCTTAAGTCAAAAGCGATTAATGGCCTTTTTCTTCCCCTTCAAATGTCGGTAATCAATGCCAAAAGGACCAAGCTTATGTGGACCAGCATGAGCACTAAAAGACGCTGTTAAAAGTGAAAATGCAACAAGAGTAAAAGCGATAATTTTCTTCATAAGAAAACTCCATATTAAATTTAGAACTGATCTCACAATGCAATTTTCCACTTATAAAGAGAGTTTCTCCAAAGTTAATTTATAGTAACCATAAAATCCCCCGAACTGCCTTTTTTCCTATTTGACGAGAACAAATGTTCCTGCTATGTTCTTTTGTTATGAGCATAAGAAAACCAGTAACTCCCGAACAATTATATCTAGATTTTGATGGCTTCTTGCCTCCGTTGAGCAACAAGCTAACCCAAAATTACAAGGCAAACCTGTAGGTGTCATTCCCTTTGACACAACGGATTTCACCTGCGTCATCGCCTGCTCTAAAGAAGCCAAGAAACGCGGTGTTCAAAATATTATGCCAATCAAGGAAGCAAAAAAGCGCTGTCACGACCTCATTTCTCGTTCCCCAAAAACCAGACCTATATAGACGCGCGCACAACGCATTGATCAATGAAATTATGTCAGTCACCCCAATAGAAGCCATCAAATCCATCGATGAACTCACCTGCAAACTAGATAAATATACCGTCAAAGACCGCAACTCATTGCTGCCAATATCAAAAAACGTATTCATAATCATATTGGCCCACATATCACCTGCTCTATCGGCATCGCCGCCAACAGACAATTAGCAAAAATTGCCTGTAAGCTCGACAAGCCAAACGGCACCACCATTTGGCATCCAAAGGACGCACAAAGCCATCTTGAAAACATCCCCTTAGAAGATATTCCCGGCATTGGTGGGCGCATGCGCAAGCGTCTTTATCAAGCTGGCATTTTTCAAACACAAAAACTCTTTTAAAAACCAGTCCCAACAAATGCGTGCCCTATGGCGCAACGTCACAGGCGAGCGCATTTGGTATGCGCTCCATGGCTATGACATAAAAGCAGAACCAAGTAGACGTGGCATGTTCGGTCACAGCCGCGTGCTTCCACCTGAAAGCCGTTCTCAAAAGAAGCCAAAGCCTGCGCAAGGCTCCTTCTGGTCAAAGCCGCCCGTCGCATGCGCCGCGAAAACTATTATGCCAGCAAATTATGGCTGCACTTTTCTCTAAAATTTCCAAAGAAACATAACTCAGAAAAACAACGAAGAAGCTATGGCAATGATCTCAGTTTCCCTCCCTGCCAGGATGATCAAGCCATTCTCAGAGCCTTTCATCAACTCTGGGATGAAACAACACCACACTTACCCGAAGAGGCCCGCATCTTAAAAGTTGGCGTCGCTCTTTATCAATTAGAAACAGCAAACAGCCGGCAGCTTGATCTTTTTTATAATGAAGATAAGGCGCGCCAAAATGGGAAAGAGTGAATTCAGCCATTGACACACTCAATTCAAAATACAGCCGAACCATCGTCAGCATCGGCCCCTGGCAACCACCTGCTGGCGGTTATGCCGGAGGAAAAATTTCATATGTCAGAGTCCCCGGCGCTGAGGACTTTTGGTAATAGCGGCGGTTTCTGGTGGGAAACTGAAGCCGCATAAAAAAACAGCGGTTGCTTGTGGGCAACCTAAAGCGCAACCAAAAAACGCGGTTGCTTTGGGCCGGTTGCTAGTGGGCAACTGAAGGCCCATCAAAAAACAGCGGATGCCTAGTGGGCATCTGAAGAAAAGAAAAGGCAAGCTGAAACAGAGATAAGAAGCTAACTACCCGAAGGAAGAGCATTACCCGAATAGGGCAATGAGACATGACGTAGCGACAGCGAAGTCCGGCGTGAGCGCCGCGCCTCGCAGGCCCGAGCGAAGCGAGGAATAGCCCGTGAGAGAGAGAAAATGAATTGGAAAAATGAATATCAATTCTAGATTTAGAAGAAAATAAGACCGTAGGCTTCACCTGCAAAAAATGCGGGCTCTATTATGCACACACGTCAAAGAATTACTCACATACTACGACAAACAACCTACCCAGCAGAGATTGAAGAAAGTATGAAATGTAAAAAGTGGGGATGTAACGGATCTTTACGTATAGAAATCAACCAAGAGCACCTCATCGAGGCCTTCCAAGGGGGGCTCCCCTAAAGCGCGGTTGCAGGTGAGCAAACTGAAGAGCAACTGAAAAAAACTAAACAAAGACAACTCCGAAACAACTTATACGAAGAAGGAGTGACGCCACTTCGGCGGCAGGACATGGCGTAGCGCCAGCGAAGCCCGTCGCGTTGCGACG